>JABGLZ010000201.1:0-24550 GCA_014705045.1 Colletotrichum theobromicola | reverse complement strand
GAAGGGATCGTTTGAGAGTTCGTGATGACAGGCAGGCTACTGTGGGATAGACGTAATTGAAAGAAAAGATGCGTGAGACGGAGGATATGAAAGGTTCGTTTATGGAATGATGCGAAGATGCATACCTCGATTCAGAAAGTGACTTGGTCGGAAGCGAGGAACTCCAGCGATTTGCCGAAATGATTTCCGGCGGAGTGAAGGGCGGAGAGTGGGCTTGATTTGGAGATTTGAAAAGGAGACTTACCACTGAATTTAGTTCCAGGATAATATTGAGGGTCAGGTCGGATTGAGATGGTTTTCAGAAGGCGTGGTGGTGTGGTGGTGTGGTGAAGCCACAAGGGCTGGTCGAGTATTGAGATGCGCGTTGAAGTAAGAGCGGGTCGGCCGTTCACGTAGCCTAAAACCAGAACCACTTACCCCAGGTGAATTGGAAACGGAAGGGATCGGGAGTACAAATGAGGCCAATGGTGACGAATTTGAGTGAAGAGATCGAAGTCGTCCCTTGGAGTGGTAGTTGTTGAGGTCGCGGGCCTAGAGGTCAGAGTGAGGCCTTGTTTGTGGAAGAGAAAGGGAAAGCGAGGTGGGGAGGAGGAGAATATCTTCCTTTTTGAATAATTTTATTGATTTGGAAGGAGGAGCCGCAATTATGGAAGGCGCGTTTGCTTTGTTTCGTCCGCATTGGAAGCCAGGTGAAAGAGCCGCAGGCTGCAGCTACCAAATATCAACTTCCAAGGCAGGATCCATCAAACTTGACACTTCTCGCCTTCTCTATTCGATTTTGCAGGTGGAATCTTTGTTTGATTTCTTTTTCCACTCATCCACGTGATGTGTTTCAACACGAAGAAATCAGTATGTTCCTTGGGAGCATCCACAAACTCCGACCTTTGATAATAACCTCGTCACTTTAACAACTTCCAGGGATCCTTATTCCTTTCCTGCGTCTGCCATCACATGAGCTGAATCAAACAAGGCTGATCAATCGCCAGGTCGTCTATCATCTTCCCATTGAGCTCTATGTCGTGCTCAGCGTACCTCTGCGTGCCATCGGACATGATACAGATTGCTGGCCCAAGGATCCTCCCTTTGCGCACCGGTCTTCTATAAGAGTCATGTGATTCATATTGGATTGGGCTCTCAGATCCCGTCAAGCCGCCTATCATACCACGAGCACCACGGGCGAAGTGATTCATCCAGCTCGGCTCAGGAGCTGTCGCAGTCGTCTGACTAGCTGTTCGGAGGGGTACGTTTCTGCGGGGAGATGCCTCTGTCTGTAGTCTTATCACTAACAAAGTCGCCATGAAGCGACGAGTCTTCTTCCCGCTCATCATTAGCCCATGCCTGCTACGGTCATCACCGAAACGCCACACAGGAACCAGAACATCGTCCGGCTCAAGACCACGCGGCCCCAGTCCGAAGTCTCCGCGAACTTTGGACAAAGACCCTGCTGTGTCCCAGATAGAGATGCACTCCAGAGGCTCCAGTTTGAAGAGACAGAATTCTTGAAGAATCGCATGCAGCTCCTCAACCAAGCCCTTCTGGTCGGAATTCAGTGCCGGTGCCGATGAGCCAAGGACGTCAGAAATAGTGCGAGCGATAAACTTTTCGTCAACCCGCCAATCTGGCTTGCGAAATCTGACGGCGTTACAGAAAAGCATCGAGATCGTTTCAATTTCGTCCCTGCGTTCTTGCGTTGATGGAAAGAAGCCCTGTAGGACGTCTTTTACCCGTCTCAATGTCACGGTCAACGATCTCTTCTCATTTGGTATCGGATCCAGGGATTGAAGGCGCGATATTGTGCGACCTCTGTCGCCAGCTGAAGAGTCGTGCCAACGAATGTACAAGTGGTCATGGTCAAAGAAGACTTCTGTAGCTCGGTCCTCCGTCCATTGCGGCACTTCTTCGCGATGGTACGATGCTCGAGCATTTTGTTGAGGGCGCCTGGCACCCGGCTGCAGTCGTCTCCCGTATTCACTAGGCGGAGTGTGAACCGTGGTATGTGGCTGCAGAAGAACAGCTACTTCTGGGAACCCAGGTCTGGAGGGGTAGTCGAAGAGATCGAGATTGCCATTCATCGTGTGGTACGGGAGGTCTCGCCGCCGTTCTCGAGACCAGTCCGGTACCCATGACGGGAAGTTACTATCAGAGGCTACTGATAGCTGTCCGAATTCGAACAGATGAAGAAGCATCTGCAGCGCAGTGTTCTGGCTCCTGCGGAACATGATCTCTGCAAGCCTTTTGTACATGCTGGTCCATGGAGCCTTATTGTAGCCCAGTGTGAACGTCTCGTCCTCCGGAATCATACCGTACAGAGCGGCGATGCGGTCTTGTTGTTGCGCACATCCAGCTGCGTGGAAGTTCCAGAGCAGCTCCAAGATCGGCTTTCGTTCGCCCACCAAATTTTGAGTGACGCGCAGCTCGTAGCTTACCACGCTTTTAACATACTGAAGTCGTTGAGCTGCAGAGACGAACCAAGAGATGTCCAGCGAGTGTTTCCCGCAATGAACCTTTGCCTGTCGAGCAAGACATGCCTCCTGGATGATCCAGCGGCGTGTGAACCATGCCCGGGTGAGGAAAATTCGCGTATGGAAGACGTAATCCGGACCGAGGATCTTCTCCATCGCCGCAGCCGTCTGCCGTGCCATTTCGACTGGAACCTTAGTCTTGTTTGGTATCATCGCTACGATACGCAAGGCGGCAAATAACCTGGCAGTCGTTTCATCTTCCTCGCCGATCCAAATATGCACTTTCTTTGCAGCTTCGTAGATTTCACCCATCAGGGGGACCTGTTGTGCCTTTTCGTCATCGTCTTTCTGATTCAAGCAGATGGCGTCGATCCAGAGGTGCCGCTGCTTATCCGGCTTTCTCATCTGTCGCAAGAGAAAGTCGACACTTTGGGTGATCATGAGCCGAGACGAACCCTGATCGATGAACAGGGGATGTGAGAACACGGGAGGACCCCATGTGTACGATACAGCCGAGTAGTCGCGAGTTCGATCGAGGGCTGCCAGTTGCCGCAGGCGGCTGTACTGAATTATTGAGCAATGCAGAGGCGCATCAGGCAGCGCGGCCGGCTCGAGGACAATGACGCGGATGGCGTCTTCGGTCCAGAGAGGGGAGTATTCATACTCGCGCACCGAAGAAAAGTCCATCTTGGGATTTCAAGGTCGAGTATATGGTCGGACGGTTCGTCGCGTAACTGCGCAACTGCAAGTGAATGGTTTGCGGGGTTTCCCATGCCGCTCATGACCTGAACATGGGTCCTGGTGTGCCGCATGTTGGTGTGATAGGCCAACACTGAGATCAGGCTGACTCCATTGATAAGCTGGCTCGTGGTCCAACGATATTCATGTTTCTCACATTGAGCATGCCCCTATTTGCTTGCGCTTCAGCATGGATGTATTTTGAAAGACCGAAAAGTTGGACCTCGAGTTCTCTGCGAGGGGTGAGTGACATGCGTAGATGTTACTGGCCCGACTTCGCCGCAACATTTCTTTCAGCGGTCGACATCTACAAGACAAGCTGCTCAGCTCCAACACATCTGCCTGTTAGAGTGCAGGAAATTCAGGATAATTCTAGTTTTCAAAAACAAACGTTCATGCGCTTGATTGTGAGGATCTCTTGTTGATACCGGCGTAACATCTTCTAGCCAATGAGCGGGTCCGAACTCATATCGACGATACCTTTATCTTTGCATATCTCACGCAGCTATCTCGTCAGCAATCTCCCTCAGTCTCGCCGTTTTCCTTGATCAATCATCAACGCGACCCTTGAAGTGACCGCGGATTATACATCATGATGGGGGACCAGTAACTACACATCAGAGCCAGCAGCGCCAGATAAGTAGGTACTTTGGCCATCGGGCAGTCCCGTTACAGCGGCCGGTAACGCGCAATGAGCGGTGTCTCATCCTGCGCGATCAAAGTGCTCAACCTCATGATTCTTCGATAACCGGACTACAATTGGGCCACTTCGACTTCATTTACCATGTCATTTGGCTCTCATTCCATCCGGAGATGAACGACTGTGTTTTCGATGAAGACACACCGCCCGATTCTCTGCATCTCCTGCCCGTTGCTCTTCGAGCAAGCTCTCAAGCGGACGGTTCAGTGACGGCGCGTACATGCTCCCAATCCCGCTTATCACATCTACAAAAAGCTGCAGGTCCTCGCTTACAATTGATCGTTCAAGATCGTTCTCTTCAATCCCTTCATGTTCCTCCCAGTGTCGTTGCAATGGCACAGATGAGAAGTCACCGAGTCTTCAGTTCTAAGACACCGTGCGAAAGTTTCCTGTCGAGCACCTGGGTAGCATGACCGTACGTCTCTGTCTTTCTACCTCGGTCTCTTCGTACTCCACACGCGCTTGATCGCGTCAACGAGCGCTTGATCGTTAAAGGACCGATTCTCACGGCCGAATCCCGGACTTGCTCCGCTCGACGTCCGTTTGCGGCGATCAAAGAACCCGAAAACCTCGTATCGGCATCAAGAAATAGCTCAACATGTACATCTTCGGAGCCGAGCGGAGTAGGAAGAAAGAAAATTCTCAAAGCTTTCGTCCGACTGCCGAGGGCTGGTGCTGGTGCGGTTGGGATCGACATCATTGCCCTCGTCGTTGTCATCGGTGATATTCAGGGGCACAGCATCGGTTTTCCCAAACCGTTCCTTCGACTTCTTGGAAACGGGACGGTAATCCTGATTGCAGGAGGCGACTGGAATGCCAACGACTCTCGCGCACCAGTTGGTCCGAACCGCAAACTCGATGACGATGAGCCCACGGGCGAGACAAGCTCCGCTCTCGAGTGCCGGTCCCGGGTGAACTCCCATCAAGACGGATAAGCATACTTTGCGCGGTAGCGAATTCTTCTGACCAGGTGAAGAGATTCTTAGTTGTAACGCCAACCTCGTGTTTCCGCTTCCAAGGCCATGAACATGTCTCACAACCCGCCCACTCTCAAACGCCGCTTCTTCCCACGATCGACGCCTCCACATTCCATCCACGCCCTCCCAAACTATGGCGTAGTGTCTTCGCCCTGCAACATCTCTCACCCTCTGACCGGATCCGACAACGTCTCCTGGATGCAATCCCACTGAGCCGGGTCTCGCGTGCAGAATGCAAAGAACAGAGGGAAAACTTACATGACCTTCTCGTGTCCTTCTCGTGGGTTGTACCAAAGATAGCTGCAACCTTCCCTCATTCGTCCAGCACTATGAACGCCAAAACGGCGAGCGCACGCGGATCTCACGCCATGACCTTCCGCATTCGTCGACATCCGGGATTCAATCTTCGCGATGATGTTGAACCTTCCTGATGAACTTTGTGGAGCGAGCGGATTCTACCTTGACTGTTTCCGGAACTCGACTCTTGATGAAGCTGTCGGCATGAAAAGTCTGCAGGGAAAGAAGTGCCTATATCAAGACCCCATGAGCCGGTCCATCAAGTCTCCTTTCTTCTCATCATCACAACAACAATCACAAGAACAACAATCACAATCATAACAGTCTTTCGTTTGAAAACCCCACATTCGCTAACAATGTCCCGTCTCATCCTCGCCGCGGCCTTCTTGGCCGGCGTTCAAGCCCAATCCGCCTCGACCCAGGTCACCACCGTTGTCGTCCCCCCGACTACGACTGTCACCCCCGGCACCGTGTCCACCGTGACACCTGCCGCTACTACCGTCATCGGCTCCGGCACTGGCACCACTGTGACCGTCCCGGCATCTTCCTCCGCCTCTGTGGGAACCGTCTCCTCCGTTGGGACCGTTTCCTCCGTGGTCACTCTGCCGGGAAGTAACACCGTCACCGTCTCTGCCCCGACATCCACCACCTTGATCACGGCCACGGACGCTTCCGGTGTGGCCACTATCCCGGTCACCACCTCTACGTCCTCTCTTTCCACGAACTTCACCACAACCACGGACACAACCTTCCTGACCGTCCCTCCGGCTGTCAACACCTCCCTTCCGGTGGCCCCGGTCGATCCTAACCAAACCTTCATTTCGACCACAGTCGTCATCGGAAACTCGACGACCGTGATCCCCTTCGTCCCAGTCGGCCCTACAGTCGGCCCCGTGCCTCCTCCCAACAACGGCACCATTCCCCCGTTCAATAACGGCACAGGCCAGCCCACTATCACCCTCCCTCCTCCCGTCGTTACCATTCCTCCCCCTATCGTCACGACGACTTGCAACTACAACGGCACTTGCAACATCATCACCCTCCCGCCTTGCGTCACCGTAACAACCTGCTACGCCAACGGAGCCTGTGTGCCTATCACAACCATCACTTACCCGATCACAACTCCTACCCCTCCCATCGTCCTCCCCCCTCCTACAACCCAGCCGTTCGTGACCACCGCCACGCGCTGCCGCTTCAACGGAACCTGTGAGACGATCACTAGAACCTACCCCAACCCGCCCACTATCACCACTGGCCAGACCACCAGGACCAGAACCTACACCACCTGCGACACCACCTGCCGCGTCGTCACGACCGTCCAAACCTCAAGCTACACCCGCGTCATCCCCCCTGCCAGCTTCACCACCGTGCCCGGAACTCCTCAGCAGCCCTCTCAGCCCGGCGTCCCCGGCCAGCCCCCCGCTAAGCCCTCTGTTCCGGGAACTCCTCAACAGCCTTCCCAACCCGGTGTCCCGGGCACCCCCCAGCAACCTTCCCAGCCTGGTGTCCCCGGTACTCCCCAGCAGCCGTCCCAGCCCGGAGTTCCTGGTACGCCTCAGCAGCCCACTCAGCCCGGCGTGCCTGGAACTCCCCAGCAGCCTTCTCAACCTGGTGTCCCTGGCACTCCTCAACAGCCCACTCAGCCAGCCGGCCAGCCTCCTGTCACTCCGGGCCAGCCTACGACTGCCGTCCCGCCCGTTTCTACCGGCACCAGCCGCCCCGGCTCAAGCCCCACGCCGGTGGTCACCGCCGGCCAGAAGGCTCTGCGTGTCGAGATGCTGAGTTTGGTCGGAGCCATCGCCGCTGGCATGCTTCTGTTCTAAGAGAGCTAGATCGCTTGTTGAGCATGTTACATATACTTCGAAGGAGAAAATTCGACTTGTTATTTCCTTTGTCCAGAGCCCTCTAGAATGTGGCCCCCCCAAAAATAGATCAAAATAGAAGTTGAACGAAGGGATCTCTAGATAGAGATGATAATGACCAATAATATTAATGATAATACCTTGCTGTCTCTTTGAGTGACTTGTGAGCTATCATCATCCTCTGAAGTGCCATCTAAGAATTGGGCAACCCCTTTGACCTGATACATGAAGGTTCGCGAAGCAGTCGGCAGTGCAAAGTTCTTCTTTCCTAGCGCTTTCACTTACAGTCTCACAAATACAATGGGCCCTGCAAAGTCTGACGATAGTCGAACAAGGTTCATCAACTAAATGGTCTAAGCAAGCTCTTCAACCTTAAGTAGAGGCCTATAAGAGGTAAGTTTTCTGGCAGATAATATGGACTTATGACATCCCACTTGTTCTCATAACGCATTCTTGCATCGATGTCCTTCTGTCCAGAAAAACATGGAATCAACCAAGTATTGCGACCTCAACGCCGCGCTTTTGGGTGGGTTTCTCCTAGGTCTTATCATCCATGCTCTTACCCAACCTCGCGCTACCGCGCCGCCTGAAGCACAAGGGTCCGACGGAAGCTCGGGTGCTGCCCAGCCTCACGACACTGCACCCTCCGAGCCTTCAGGGCTGCCGACGACATCGGAAACAGGCACAACCGTCATACGCAGTGCCGATGGCGTCGTGACGGATACTCAAAATGGGAATACAGCCCTCATTTCAAGCGCCAAAGCTCCGAAACACGTTGCGGTAGCTTTGGCTTATCACTCGCTATTCGCCACACCCCTTGTTTTGACGGCCGAGCCTCGCCCACCGTTCCAACCAAAATCTCGGAATATAACGCAGGTACCGAGGACTACGTTGCCGCCGTGGGAAATCGCCTTCGAAGCCAATGTCAAACAAAGCCGCCTCCTGGGCCTCCCGGAAGAGCTCTTGCTTCTGATCCTGCAGCTGGCCGACATTCCCGACTTGTACATGTGGCGCCAGGTTTCTTTTACATTCTGGCGCATCTACCGGAGCAGGTATTTCCGGAACTTCCATCGAGAAGGCAAGCGGTTCCATGAAATCCGGGAAGGGCTGAGAGGCTTTGAGCACGACGAAGAAACCATCAAGCGAGCAAGAGAGCAGGCGTATTGCAACAAGTGCCTCGCCAAGAGACTTGATGGAGGCGTTCTTGGTGACGGATGGACTCTCCACTGCGAGATAATCTACTGTTCCTTCTGCCGAACAAACCATTGGCGATCCTCTTTCTCGCACAAGCAGCGCAACCAGAACAATGCCCTGCGTCGTTGTATCTTGTGGGAGGGCCACTTCCGAGTCTGCCCTCACGAGACCATATCCATGTCGTTCATCACGGACTACGTCAATCGTATCGGCATTACCGACAAGAAGCCGCACACGTACCACGATATTGTCATTTGTCGGGTTTGCGAGGCCGTCGCTGGCAATCTCGCCGGAAAGAATGCTCACATCATCGGAAACATTAGTCCCCCAAAGGTTTCGTTGATGAACACAGGGCCGGACTACCGAGGCCGACCTCAGGCCATGTTCTCGCTCGAATGGAAACTTCCCGTCTTCGAGATTCCCGAGGACCGTGATGTCACGTACCCGCTCCTCCTACAGCGCCTGGGAGAGTTCGAGGAGACCTACGGCGACATGCTCTGTCCGCACGTTCGTTTGGAAAGACTCCTGGCGCCGTTCGATTCGCGCCTCTGTGTCTGTCTTGGGGGCGACAGGAGAGTCGGGGGCGTAGGGCCCTGCGAGCGTAACATCGACTGGGTGGATCACCATCGCCCGGCTCGCGGTTGCAAGAGAAACGACACTGTTCAGACCCCCGGTGTTTTCCTCTCGCGGGAGAATAACTTCTGGTATACACACGAAGTAGCATGCAGAGATTACTGCGGGAAATACATCTGGGCCAGAAAGGGCCGTTTCGTGTTCCTGAGTAGACATACGTCGTGTGTTATGTATGCGGACGGCACTGGGACGGGGTGGTATACGCATAGCAACAACATGTTGGAGCCACAATCGTACGGGGCGAAGGACGACATCGAGGCGAAGCATGTCCTCTGGTGCGATGACAAGGCCTGCAAGAACGGTAGGAAGTGGAAAGATGGTAGAAGTTAGATTTGGTCTATTACCTGAATTGAGTTGATCAGATTCCGGACCGGGGACAAGCTACTTGAGAGGACTCAAGTAAATTTCAAAGATAATAAACGATCTTTTCACTGATATCGAGCCGTCTGTGACGGACCTAAGCTACCTGAGTACGCCGAACGCCAGCCAATCCTGCCTCCAGAGATACCTTACAGCCACAATTACGCACCACGGGGTTTCGCCTTGGCCGCCGCCTTCTCCTTCTTCTCAAGCTTCTGCTTCTTCTTCTTCTCTTCGTTCTTGGCATCCAGCTTCCGCTTGGCGTCGGCCTTCTGCTCATCCGTTTTGGGAATCACCTTGAAGAATCCATCCAGGCGGACCTGCTGGCTGCTCTTCAGGTTCTTCTCTAGTCTGGCACCTGCAGAGCGCACACGGTCCTCTGAGAATCCCTTCTCGGTGACGAGGAACTTCACGAGACCCTCCATATCAGGCTTCTCCCACTTGAAATCGCACAGCGGGTCGTCGGCCGGGCGTACGTCGGGCTTGAAGAAGAGCTCGCGAGCGTCCTGGTAGGGCCAGTCCTCGGGGATCTGGTACTTGCCCTTGGGGTCGGCCTTGATTGCCTCCACCAGCTTATCCAAAGTGCCATGCTCGCGGATGAGCTTGAGGGCGGTCGAGGGGCCAACCTTGGGGACAGGGTCGAGGTAATCGCAGCCGAGAAGAATGCAGAGATCGACGAACTGTAAACGCAGGTCAGTGAATAGCTTGAGGGCATTGGAGAGGAAAATTGCTGACCTGCTCACGCTCCATGCCCAGGCCCTCGAGCACCTTGTCAATGTGAACCTCCTGAATGGGCTCCTTGCGCTGCTCGCTGAAAGTCAAGTGGCGCAGGAGGATGGGTGTATCGAAAGTAAGGGTATCCATATCCTCGCTGGCAGCAGCGTAGACCTTGCCAGCGCGAGCCAGCACGGCACATTGCGCCTCAGCTTCGGTCGGAGCCACGATAAAGGGGATGCCCATCAACTTCAGCAAGCGCTGGCACTCGGCATTGTGCTCGCGGGTGACGCGGACCGTCCGTCTAGAAAACTTCTCGACATCCTCTGCCGTTCCGGTCTCCTTGGCCTCCTCAAGGTTCTCGTTGGCCTCCTGCTTGCGCTGGAAACGCTTAGCCAGCTCGCCTGACTTAAGCTTGGGCGGGGCACCGTCGAAGACGTAGAGGGGCTTGATGCCGTTGTCGACCATTCGCAGGGTGCGGTAGAAGAGACCCATCAGATGCGAGGTGGTCTCTCCGCTCTCGTTCATCAGCTGCTGTCCATCGGATCGGACGGCAATAAGGAAGGAGTAGATGCTCATCGACCTGGACGCAAGTCAGCGAGGGGCAGGCAATGACGGCAGGGGAGGAAAGAGGAAGACGCACGCATCAATGGCAACTTTGCGGCCAAAGTGGGCCTTGATCTCGCCCTCCTTGATGGCATTGGGAGCCTCCTCCTTGATGATCTGGTAGAGGTGTTTGATACCCATTTTGCTGTCGTGGTTGCGGGAGACGTTGGATGCAGCGAAGTCAAAAAGTTGCGAAAGGTTGACGCGCCTGGTGAGGTCATGACGCGCCGCTGGACGCGTTAAGTGGCTGACTAAGACGGTCGTCAGTCGTCTGTGCGTACCCCGCCACGCCCAGGAAGGAGGCAGCGACAGGGATCACGACGCAGCCAGAAGGAGCCAAAGACACGGAGCTCGGTCACTTTTTGACGTCGTGATGATTTTGTGCCATATTGGTGTTCCCGATCGGGGGACTCTAGGAGATTTGTTTTGTAATTATCGCCATGTTCCATTGACGGCGGAAGGCCCTACGCCTGGTCACACGTCGTGGCATCACTGCTTTTCCCTGTTTCCGTTGCCTCTCGCTGTCCCCGTTGCTGTCTGCTTCTCTAGTTTCCTGCTTGATCCTTGCCCTTTCTTTTGGACACTGAGTGTAGCTCGTTTTCGTGCATGGCTAGCCACCTGACAAGCTCTCCATCTCCAAGGCTCGAGCGTTATAGCGTTTGGTATGATGAATTTCAAGGTTCCTTGCCTGTTATTTATGTCCCCCGGGATCAGCGAGGTCTCATACCTCAAAACTGTGATGGATTAATAGCGAAGCCTTGGGAAAGGGAGTGTGTGTCCCCAGATAGGAGGAACAAACTGGAAGGCGCATCTCACGAGGCTAAGAGCGTAGCTTTTAGTGGACATCGAGGGGCCATCACTTGCTGGGTCTCAAAATTTGCGCATGCGAAACCAAGGGAAATCGGAAGAACGACACGCGTATGCCTCGAGAATCTCTCGCGAAAGTTGTCGTTCGCCGAAGATGGCCTCGAGCATTCAAGGTAAGCTCGCGGCTGGTTGAAAACTCTCATGAACTCCAAAGACCTGACACGATTGCTGCCAAGCAAGACTCGTGACGCAGGCTTTTTGAGCGAGACCTCTCCCCGTAGAAGCGTGTCCGAGGTGGACAGACGACTTGCCCAACATCGAGAACATTAGCTGAAATTATCACGAGAAGCCAATTTTGCATCACCGCCGAGACAAGTGCCACTGACATTAGGTCCAAAGTCACGATGAAAAATGAAGAAAAGCATGTGTGTACCAGCTGTGTGATATTGGTTGCTACGGCGCATGCAACTCATGCATGCCCAAGGTGAAGACCCAATCTAGCTACCAATCTGAAAAGCCGATACCAATCTGTTCTGTTCCAATTGAATGAAAATCTTCTCATCCCAAGTCCTTTCCGATTCCAAAATGTTCCATCCTGACACTTAGCCCTGATGGCTCACTTTATGGAATCAAATGAAGAGAAGAAGACCCAGACCGGCGACAATGCCAGCGCCCTTCTTGTCAGCACCCGAAGAGGGGATGGGGGTAGGGGTGCCAGTGGCAGAGACGGTGGGAGACATGACGCTGGAAGAACCAGCGGTGATTCCAATGGAGGAGGTGGGGAGCGTGGAGGTCTCCTCGGTGACCATAGAAGTCTGAACCTGAGAGGTAGACACCTCCGAGCTGCTGACCATGGGAGTGGTCAAGACCTCAGAGGAGGTGACAGTGGAGGTGATCTCGATCCACTCACACATGGTAGTAGTGAGAGGGCGACAGACCTCGCTGTGGAGGACTGCAGAAAAGTTAGCAACCGAGGCCTGAAGAAAAAAAGAAACAAGTGATAACATGAAAAAGACGTACCCGTGAGGCCAGATCCGTTGGTTGGGATCGGCTTATGGATGGCGTCTCCAAGGAGGGTGGTAAGAACCGGCTGGGCTGGAAGAAAATGAAAATTAGTCAAGACGTTGCAATGAGATGGAAGAGGAAACTCACGCATATCGCCCTCACCGAGCTTAACACGCTGCTGAGCAGCGCCTTGGACGGCAAAGTGGCCAAGGATGGCGAGAGAGAGCTTCGCGGTCATGGAGAACTGCATGTTGGAGGCTGGAGACGGTTAGAAAAACAAGAGAGAAGAGAGGGGGAAGAAGTCGACTGACTTGTTGTGTGTGGGAATGGGTGTGTTTTGTATGTGGGGGATTGAAGTGAATTTGGCAAGGTCTTTTAGAAGCAAGTAGAGAGAACGAATTTGCGTGGGTTGAAAAAAGAAAAGAGGAAGAAGTTTTTCGAGAGGAGGGGAGAGGAGGGGGATATTTGTACTCGATGGGGGAGTGATTGAGGCGAGCCTGTGCCAGCCCTCTCCCAAAGGGCAGAGTCTCCGCTCTTTTGACTGTCTCGAGAGGGCGAGTGCAAGAGAGAACTGAGGATACCTTGAGAAAAATACTGCAGCTCTGATTTTTGTGATTGGCCGATTGGGGGTTTGTTGTCAGGTTGACCCTCAAAGTGAAGGCATCGAGAGATCAGGAAGCGGGTCCAGGTGGTGTTCCACAGCCAAAAAGGCGAGAGCAGGGTGGCTTTGGGGTGGTTATGATGTCGTTGGGCTGAAAGGGGCTCCGTGAATGGCTGATCTCTGAGCTGCGGAAGGCCACGGAAGGTTAAGGCGGGTGGCTTTGGAAGAGGGTGCACAACTCGCACTCAGCGCCGGCAACTCAGCTTCAGCGGAGGAAACTCCAAAATAGCAAAGAAAACTCTTTGAGGGTCTAAAAAGAGGTTTTAGGGCTTTGAAGAGATTTGAGTCTTTGCAGACTGCTTTTTGTGAGGCTATGAGGTGGTTGCTAGCAGTTCCACGTTTGCTTTGTGGAGGCGGACGAAGGCTATGAGAATCGAGAATAAAGTGGACATCAATAAAATGAGAGATATTCTATGATTCATAGCAATTCTTTGGCAACCTCAAGTGATAGATAGACTGAGCCATGGCAGGGGAGTGGCTCCGGGGTACTGGGCGGGGGGCGGAGGAGAGAACTTGGCGGCCTGAGGTGAACGGCTGAGGCCAGTCGAGTAAATGTTGGACAAGATATTATTGAGATTTCTGAAATTCACCTTCTTGTGGGCCCAAAGCTTGATTGCGACCTGACGGTGTGTCTGGCCCTCGAGTCTCATCTTTCTGGCCGCTGAATCCCCCGACGTTCGACTTCGACTTCGACACGCGTCCTTGCAGAGTCGGTCGGTACTCCTCACACGAAGTTCTATAATCCAACTATCGACGCGTCAATTCTTCTTCCTTGTGCTTCTTTAGATTCCTTTTCAGTTTCCCAAGCTTGACAATACGTCGTCTACTTCGCTACCTGCACCTGGAAAATCGCGGTCCGAGATGGCACTCATCACCTTCAATGATCTCCCTCAGGAGATCATCAACAAGATCGTTGTCGACATCGTCGAACAGATCATCGACGAGCACACTCACGGCTTAGCCGACATCAACCATGTTTCTAGAGTTGTTGTCGTCTGCCACAAGTTCATGGAGGCTGTGAAGGAGGTTGTCAGACGCAAGAAGCGAAAGCTGGAGGACAAGCTTGGCACCAATCTCCTCGCCTCAATCTACAACGATGCCCTCGCCGCCTCTTCGTTCCCTCCCTACACCAAGCTCAACCTCTTAACCACTGATGAGAAGAAGAAAGAGGCGATGAAGAAGCATCTCACCGACTGGCGGGCTCTTAAGATTCTCAAGGAACACGCCATTACGCATGAGTTCGCCGCCTACCGCCTCATCGACAAGACTATCATTCCCTTTGCCGAAGACTTTGCCCTCAAGACGACCGATCTCGACGCAAAGGAATTCCAGATGTGCCTCCCCGAGTGGGCCGAGACGAGCCTCAAGAGAGGTTACGAGCCGCTGGTGCTCGAGGTTCCCTCGATTACCTCCTACGACCCCGACGAGAGCCGTCGAATTCTCCGCGCTTTCTGCCGATTCGAGCTCCTTTCCCATGTCATCAGAGCTAGACCTGGCCTGCAGCTCTGGGATCTCAAGGCTCAGCACAGGCTTCTCGGGTTCTACTTTGAACAGCATGAAATGGAGGAGGTACTCTGCGTCTTCCAATACGTCAATGACCTCCATGTCTATCTCTTCCGAGCTTTCATGAGCGCTGATCATGGCCGCGACGTTCGCGAGGAGTTCCGACAGATCTGTCGCGACTTCAAGCCCGTCAACGGAGCCTGGAAAATTCCTGAAAGGTACAATATCACGAGTTCAGGAGATCCTGGGACGCAGTGGTACGCCAGACACCTCCACGACCCTACCCGGACACAAATTCCCCTCGACAAGATCCAATTCATAGACAGCAGCACGCAGTCTACAGTCGTCAAGCAGATTGCCACCTTCGGCTTGGACTTCTTGCGTCTGTTCCTCACCTCACCCATCCAAAAGTACAAGAAGTGGATGATCAAGTACTCCGACACGATACTCAGGACCATTTGCACACCAGCCGAGGCCGAGCACGTCGGCGCTGGGCCCGAGTGGACCTGGTCAGGAATCTACGGCTCAGCCCTGGACTCTTGTCCCTTCGTCACCATTCCCGGCCGCCGCGTCGGCTGGAAATGCGAGACAGACACCCCCAACACAGCCTGGAAGGTTCTTGGTCACGGCGACTATGCCACTCTCACTGGCTTCCGCCGCTGCGGATGGGTATTCTGGTCCGATGCGCGTCTCCGCGCGCGGCGCTTCTGGGCCATCAAAGATATCGACCCTGACCAGATCGCCATCGACCTGGACGCTTCTGAGAACCAATGGATCGCCGCCCCTCTCCCGCAAGTCCCCGTCGAAGACTTGAGCGATTCTTATACCTTCAGGTTCCTTCTTGGCAATCTGAGAAGCCTCGCGGACTATAAGCTGCACAGATTTGTAGAGGACGCAATGGCTACATGTAGGCACAGAAAGCGGGACTGGTACTTCGCGAAGGACCTTGCGGGACACTGCATTGCCTTGATCACCTTTGAAGAGATGTTTGGGCCGCTTTTTTCGCCTGAGTTGCCGATGCCCGTGGAGGTTTCTCCCGGTGTCTTTTGGGGTTGAGGATGGACTGCATCGTCAGATAGCATGGAGGTACGATGAATGGTGTCAAGACATCAGCTTAGCAGAGATGGAGGTAAGATAAACGGTATTCACACGTTTCTGAAGAAACATGATGCTAACATCAACTTATTTCAGATGATCTCAGCCTCCCGCCTGCCCCGTGGCTCGGCGTCGAATAAGATTGCGTCAGTGATAACATTAGAGCGACAGCCATCGAATCAACCACGATGAACCTGAATCTTCTGGCTGTACCTTCAGCGGTGGCTTGCGTGGATGCTGGCATGATGGTAGTGTGCGGCATGTCTTGGGACATGAAGCAGGGAGGACATCTTGTGTGCGAGCGTTTGGGCGCCGAACCCTTACGCGTAATGGGAGGACGGACGATGGATTGGGTTTCGAGACCGTACTTGCGTAGATAGTCACAATCAGAAAAGGATCAACCACCACTCGGCCGCCGAAGTTTCCTATGCTGGAGCGAGTACCTCTCCTGTGGGTGTAAAGCTTTTTTTACTGCCGTCGTCGTCGTTGTGTCTCGTCGTTGTCCTGTCTCGTCGTCACTACTGTCGTCATCGACAGGATTGTTTGAGTACGGAGTGAAAGCAGTTGAAATCAAGGCAAAGCGGGCTATCTTAAAGTCAGATTCGGTGTGAAAAGCGTATGGGATTTTATTGACTGGTTTAAACGATGAAAACTCGGATACTGCTAGAGATCTTGAGGATCACTTTGTCGAATTAATGACTGTTTTTAAAACCTTCAATAATTATTTGGAAGCCCTTATAAACAATAGAATATTCCACAATATCAACATAATCATTCAGAGGCATTCCGATTAACTTTATAACCATGGATAATGCTCCCAACTTTCAATCCATGAAGATGACCCTATGAAGGCACCGTCTACCCGCTGCTCTCGAGGACATCCCATACCATCTCCCCATGCTTCACATGCGCGCCAACACTCAACTCCGCGCCCGTCTTCAACAAAACCTCACAAGGAAGTGTTCCCTCAGTCCCAATCCGAACCGTCCTCTTCCAACCCTCTTCCTCCTTCCACTCCCACCGCTCAGCGCTGACATCCTCCCCAACCCTCGAGATACCCTGGCAAAACCGTCCCAGCCATACAACCATGCCGCGCGCCTTGCTCGCCTCGTCCTCATACTTGAGTACAACGCACTCCGGCTTCGCGGCGTTGTCCGTCTTGACAGACGCGGGCTCCGGGTCGACGTCCCTCCAGAGCTCCTCGTAATCACACTCCTGTCCCGTCGCTGGATTCACCATACGCCCCTTCTCCAGCGTGAGGTCGCCTTCCTGGGGGTACATGTCGCCCTCGTCGCCCGCGGTCTCGGGCTCCGTCGTGCGCGAGTCGATCCAGTGGTCCCAGCGCGAGTGGCGCACCTCGCCGCCCTTGCCGTCGGGGATGAGCGACGACGAGGACGTGCCGGCGATGCCCCATTCCAAGCGCCCAACGCCATTTGCTTCTGCAATCCGTCAGAGATCTTTTCAAAGTGTGATATTTGCGAGGTTTGCGCTGGAATGGGGAGGGCGTTGCGTCGGCGCTCTCACCTTGCCCCTCCGAAGTCGGCGCCTTCAAGATGCGGAGATCCACGAACCGGCGCTGCGGGGAAGTCAGCACAATCGTGGACGTCGGCTCGCCGGCCTCGTCGGGCACCCAGCGGATGTGTTCGCGGAACGAGATGCTGCCCATATTGATCTGGATATCCTTCTTCCTTCGATGATGAATTACTGAGTCAATTGCTTCAGTTGCGCGAGCGAGGTGGGGTTCGCAATTGAGGAGACGCACCGCCCGGGCAAACCGGCCAATGATCCACATTAACCCGGCTAAAGCCTTCACGCCGTCATAACCCCCCAGCACCAACCGGCCGATCTGCATCGCCAACGTTGCGTCTATTACTTTATACTCTATGCGAGGTCTATGTCTAAGTCTATATGTGCATTGCGGTCCATCCTAATACTCTCTCTTTCTTCATTGCCAACTAACAAATTGAAATCCCTCACGCAGATTCCTCAAGCCTCTCGACAACCTTCACCAGCCCCTCGATCTTCTCCTCGCACTCCTGCTTGCTCCTCTCCTGCGCCTCGTACGTCTCGCGCAGCCTGTCCACCATGAAGGGCTTCAGCGCGGTGCGCTTGGCCGTCTTGTAGTCGTACACGACAATGTCCTCGAAGCAGCGCGCCGCGGGCCGGCGGTGGCGGTCGGAAACCAGCAGGGCCTCCAGGAGGATGAAGTCCGACTCGTAGGTCGGCTTGGCGGCCAGCTTATGCAGGACGGTGACGTTGTCCGGGTAGGCCATTGGCTGTGAGGCGTGAGTATTCGGGACCTCGTGAATTGATGGGCCCCGTTCGGCGGAGATGAGAAGCCACCGGGGATGGGAGGACTTACAAACTTGTAATCCGTCTTGATGCTCCTCATGATCAGGCCAATGTCCTTGGGCGACATGAGCTGGTTCCATTCGTCCGCGTTCTCCGGGTCCACTGTCGTCGCGAAGTTGCGCAACCAGTTCACTCGCGCGGATTCAGCGTATTTGTTGTAGACGACATTGTTCACATGACCTGGCTCTCTTAGTTAGATTACTGCTTTCCTGCCTCATGCACCGCGCGATGTCAGCGTACCCTGTGCCGTGTTAGTCACTTCTAAAGAACCACGTCCTGCGACAAGCCTCACCATAGCATCCTGCAACGCATCGTCAGTATCGCGGTCTCATCCCAAAACCGCCAGGTCAAGAACTCACCTGATCTCCCCAGGTAACAGTATGCTTATCCAAGCCCCTCCACCCAGGTCCGGTGAGAAATCCCTCCCGGCCGGCAAGCAGCTCAAGCCACTGCCCGTCAACAGCCTCCCGCAGCCCCCTCAACTCCTCTTTTTGGGAGCCGTCGAGCTTCAGACCGGCTACACGCTTAATGCGCGCCTGCAGCTCGGAAAGCCAGCGCGGGTTGACCGTGGCGCCGGTCCCGTTCTCGGCTGCAGCGAGACGAGTCGTGGTGCCGAAGCAGCGGCGGGCAACGGGCCCGCGGAGAGCTGAGACGGAGGCGCGCATCATGTGGTATCTCTAAAACAGCTGCACCAGCAAAAGAAACCAATGTGACAACACAGAAAAAAGCAAAAAACTTCTAAAGGATGAAGAAAGAAAGAATTTTGATAGGCAAGGGTGTGGATGATGGAAGGATGAGGAAATTCGGTTTCCGTCGGCAGCAATTGGGGCGCGCGACCCGATGGAGTGGGCGCTGGTTCCGATGGCAGGGCCGTTGGCTCGGTAGTTGCGCCCTTTCGTCTCGGCTTTCAGGGCGTCGAAAGGCGCGTGGGGGAGGTATTCGTCGTGCGGGGACCTCGGGGGAGCACGCAACTTAGGCTGGCTTTGCGGGACAATCACCATCTCACCAAGCGGGGCTTTAGCCCTGTTACTCCCCTTGGTGTAGTTGGTTCATCACGTTCGACTGTAATGGTTACATTGTCATCGAAAGGTCTCTAGTTCGATTCTGGAAGGGGAGAACCACCATTTTTGATTTTTGCTGGTCACCACTAATAGTGGTGTGTGCTATATTTTGATTTATGAGGATCCAAAATCTTTCATTTCTTCATTCCTGGCGTTTACTTGTCGCACGTTGTCGCGATGAATGGGAATTTGCTGACAATTTGGCAGTTGAAGTGGGATGGTGCTGCCCCTCACCGGCTGAAGAATTCTCGGTGTACGGTGTGCGCAGTCCCACCCCAACGGTCTCTCGGTCAGTTCGCTGTAGGCAAACCTCACCGGCGTGGGATGCTTGTCTTGTGGAACTTCAAAGGGCCCTGCGTCGGCGGCGGGGAGGAGGGCGTGGGAGCACCTTGCCCGGAGCTGCGACCGCTGCGAGCTGGTCATAGCTCCCATAGACCCACTTTCCGGATCTGGGAGGAACCAACTGGAGGGGAGGGAGGGGACCTGCGACCGCACTGGTGACTTGCAACCGCACGGCGCGCGACTTTTTGGACGGGGAACACACGGCGGTACTCACCCACGCGTTTTACAGCCAGAGTTTGATGCTTGGGCACGCTGCGATTCCGACGTCCTGGATTGGAGAAGATTGTCATCGGACTCTTGACGTACAGCACTTTCAATCATGTTCTCCTTAGTAGAGGCTGGCTGGGGGCTATGGCAAGGGACGGATGGAAGGGGGTTGTTACGCGTTGGACAGGGTCAAAACAAGATTGCCCCTCGGGCTCACCGCTGCCCCTCGCGATTCCAGCTTGGCTCCTGGTCGATGATTTCTTCCATTGATGAGAACTGGAAGCGAAGATCAAACTCTGATATTGATAATGACCATTTGGACGCCGAGCTTATGGCAGCATCTTCGTGGAGCTCGCGAAGGGGGGGCATCGAGAGTTTAGCTTGTCTAGGCCCGAGTTTCCCCGTGCGGCCGGCCGGCTTTTCGCGTGCGACGGATTGATGCGTATCTCTCTGAGACGGCTGCCTCAACGAGTTCTTTGAAATGATTAGACAAAGCAGATATCGTTCAGATTCCGGGGACCTCAATCTCGGAATTCAAAAGCGCTCGCTCGGAAGTGCACTGGCTGGGAGCATGGCAAAGCGAGGCGCGGTGCCGATCCCGCAAGGCCTGTTCGGTCCCCCTTTTTCGCCTCGCTTGACGCGCGACTTCGCGGGGCTCGACAATCACGTCTCGCGACGAGGGGTAATCTCAATGAAATCGCAATGGATGATGCAGAGAAATAAGGGCCGTCGAGCCGCCTTTGGGTCGCAGAATTGTGAGTTGCTATCTCGGTCGGCGTGGTGTTCTGAGAGTGAGGGACGCAAGTGTCGGTCAGGGCGGAGAACAGACGGTGACCGGCACACGTGTTCTCCTCCACATTGGGTAGGCATGCGTCAAGCTTGCGATGGGATTCAGTGACCGCAACGAGGAGTTGAAGCCTTCAAAAATGGGCTGATGTCAATTGAGAAGGTCTTCGATACAGAGAGACAGAGATCTTGGGCCCTCGAGCGTTGTTGGTGGGCGCAAGTCGCTGTTCGTGGCGAAGGGTGACGGATCGCGAATAGCTTCCAATGCCCCTCACCACTTTCGCGGGCTTCTGGAAACTTTATCAAGCGCAACGGCAGTGTGCAAACTGCAGATATCGCCAGAGGTAGCCTGGCAATGCATTTAGGCAATGGATTTAGTCTTTCTTTAGGCCGAGTAGTTAGGTGATCATGAGCGCGCATGCAATCATCCATCGACTCTCCCTCGGTCGCGTGACGCGATCGCAGCCCCTCTTTGGCGGGCGGCGCTCGCGAAACTCGGTGTAAGTCAATTCAAGCAGCAAAAATGCAGCAAATTCACAAAAAATATCCCCGAGCAGATCGTCGACCTAGACGATGGGCCAGTGCATTTTTTAGATGAAAAGAAGGTTGCTGTGGATGGTTGTGCGGTGGTGGTGCAAAGATGTGCGGATAGCTTCAATCGTGAGCTTCGCGCACCGAATCACACGGAACGGGAGACCGAACGGAACGGGGTACGGGATATCGGGGCCGGGACGCGCTGGGAATAGAAACAAAATGGCATCAGAGAATGGAGAAAAATTCGGGCAACACATTGAGGGTGCTGGCTTGGGATGAAACCGGATGGACGAGGAGGGAGACCGGATGCGACGGGGTAGGTTGTGTTGAGGAGATCATGAACGAGGTGCGAAAAGTGGCAAGTCGGCGAGGGAAAGGAGTCGGGTTGTGAGGAAAGTTGGGGCCGGGCGTGCGGGATGTGGATCGGGGGTTTGCGAGAGCCAAAAACGCGATAGAAGCGAGAAATGAGTCATTTAGCGTGATGGAGGGTGAGAAAAGCGAAAAAAGAGGGAAAAGAAGAGAGGAGAGGGAAAGGAAAAAGAGAGGTGGTTGAGGTGGGCGATGAGAATGAGTTGGGTGGGAGATGCGAAGGTGCCGGATCAGACAGCTTTTTCCTCTCTCCTTCGTCCTTTCCATGCGCTGTGCTGGACTTGGGAGCCCGGGGGGAGTCTTTCAGCGGATGGATTGCCAAAATCTGGCCAATCAGAAAAATCGACGAAGGAAGGAGGGCATTTTTATTTTAATGCGACGGAAGGAAAATGGGAAAGGTACTTGGGGTAGGTATCTTTTTTTTTGGGTCGTTGAACGGCGTGGCAGTCGTGATGGGGAAGGGAAGGGAAGGAGCGCCTGCTGCAGTGCCGCTTAGCATCCAGGTGTGTCTGGGAGTCTGAGGCGGTCCCTGAAAACCGACGACGGGGAAGGAAGGATGGGCAGCCTGCAGGCACACTGATCTTGGGTGTGATCTGATTCTAAGGTAGTGGAGGGGAGGGGAGGGGAGGAGCTTCGAGGTCAGGGAGCATGCCCTTAGGTGAGGTAGGTAGCCTTTAGGTAGGGCATGGCGGCATGCGCGAAGCCAAGGAGGGGATGGAGGTGTTTGCGTTTGTTTGGCGGGAACGCAGCCGCGGCGGAGGCCCCTGTGAGGTGAGAGGTGAGAGGTGAGATGGGCTTGGGCTGGGTCCCCTGGGAGGAGCCGTGGAAAAGCACCAGAAGCACAGAAGGCCAGCTGGGCATCCACTGTGAGGTGTTCGTTTATTTTCCCGTCCTGCGCGGATTGGACTGGATTGGATTTACAGGGAGTCGAGCTGCTGAGGGGAGAAGAGGGGCTCCCCCGTCCGGTGTCTAGGTGTCCAGGGGTGTGACAGCAGAGACGACAGAAGCTTCAGAAGCTTCATGCGACGCGTCCGGAGCTTGGTCTTTTGTTTTCCTGGAGCACCTGCCATGTGGCCATGTGCCACCCGCTGCTGCGATCTTCGTCGCCACTTTAGGAGTTAACGGAGGACAAGTTCGCCATGTAGATCTGCAGATATCTATCTTGGAAGTGGTGGTCTGGCATCAAACAACCCGGAGGACTGGATGAAGGAGTGGCAACATTAGGCAGACGAGGGAAGGAGAGGAGAGGAGAGGGAAGGGTGCTGGATCTGATCTGTGTGTTCAGCCTCCCCGTCCTGTTCGTCTTGACGGCGTCTATCAGAACATGGGGCACGCAGAGATGCACCTGTTGATTCCAGCCTAACTGGCGTTAATCGCCGATCTAAGTCGAGACACATCACAAAACGAACAAGAGAGAAAGAAGAGAGGTGAGGTTGGGAGAAGCGAAGGTGGGAGGAGCGAGGAGGGACGAGGGACGAGGTGGGTGCGATGCATGTGCGTGGGAAGGTCAGGTAGGGCCGGGGAAGGAAAGGATGGAAAGCACGGAAGCTGGGGCTCTGCCACACCTGCATTCGAGTCCTACCTCACCTGCCTTACCCTCCCGCATCTGTTCGTGCCTGCCTTACCTTGCCGTCTAACTGTCACCGGAGCATTAGTAGAGGCATTGGAGAGCAGGAACCGTCGACGGTCGACGGTTGACGGTTCAAGGTGAGGTAGGTACATAGGTTGAACCAAGAAGAGAATGGAAAGAGCTCTACTGCTCTGGCGGCGGCGCCCGCACCTGCACCTGCAGTCGCACGCCATGTAAAGCAAGAACAAGCAAGGCAAGGCAGTCAGTCGAACCTGTCTTGCACCTGCCCTACCCTTCCTGCACCGCTAGCTACCCGACTCGACGACTCCCTGCTAGGCCCAACGGGAGAGCCGTCTTAAATCATTCTTTCACATCTCAACCTGCAGCCCGGCTCCATGTTCCATCGTTGGTGGTGTGGGTGGTGGTGCTGCGCTGCCCGCGGTGTGGTCACTGGCCGCGGCGGTCGCTAAAAAACCACGCGGGCCATTAGCTCACAGTTTTTTTTTTTAATCGGGGGTAAACGACGTGAGGTGGTGGATGAGCATGGTGGATGGAGGGGGAGGGGGATGGATGGGGGGCACGCTGGAACCCCCCAAAGACCAGCGAGACCAAACCAGACCCAGAGGTGACGGGAGCTGGACGTGGTTCTGTGCTGGTGGTGGTGGTGGTGCCCGCAGCCCAAGACCCCAAGACCACAAAGTTACTGATTGCGCACCGCGCCTCTATGCCCCCGCCCATTTATAAAAACAAGCCCCGTCCCCTCCACGCACGCGCTCCTCCCCCCTCTTGCTCTCGATCTCTCTCTTCTTGTCTCCCTCAACCCAACGCGTCAATCTTCTTCGCAAATCGATCTACTTCGAATTATCCATCGACATCAATCGCCCTTTCGATTGCATCCGCTACTTCGCACACTTTTCCAACACCCAACCTTTCAACCACCCCCCAAAACTCACAATGCCTCCCAAGAAGACCGAGGGCGCTGCCGCCGCTCCCAAGAAGGCTTCCCACGCCAGCTACCAGGTCCGTCTCCGAATTACCGGTCTTTTTGCATGGCGCATTCTTTGCTAACGTTTTGCAGGACATGATCACCGAGGCCATTGTTGCTGTATGTTTTCCAGCTCCTCTCCCTCCGGCGCAAAAGGGTTACGCGACCGGTGCCAGTTGGGTCTCGCTTGCGCTACTGGGTCTCAGTGCACTCGCTCGCGCCCACCACCCTCGCGGACCCTGATTGCACCACCACTCGCTTTCGCCCATCCCGCGGCAAAGCATCTTCCTTGTGTGTCGACCTTTTACTGACGCGTCTTTTCCCCTACAGCTTAAGGAGCGCAATGGATCTTCCCGCCAGGCCTTGAAGAAGTACGTCAAGGCCAACAACCAGATCAACGTTGTCAGCGACACCATGTTCGACTCTCTCTTCAACAAGGCTCTCCGCGCCGGTGTTGAGAAGGGTGTCTTTGAGCAGCCCAAGGGTATGTCGACGCGCCTTGGCCATCTATCTGTCAACCCCACTTACTGACTTGCACAGGTCCCTCCGGCGGCACCAAGCTCGCCAAGAAGGCTCCCAAGAAGGAGGAGAAGAAGGCTGCCCCCAAGAAGGCTGCCGAGAAGAAGGAGCCCAAGGAGCCCAAGGAGAAGAAGGCCGCTGCCCCCAAGAAGACCGCTGCCAAGAAGGAGGCTAAGGAGCCCAAGGAGAAGAAGGCCGCCGCTCCCAAGAA
>JABGLZ010000021.1:0-21611 GCA_014705045.1 Colletotrichum theobromicola | reverse complement strand
CTATATAGTGCAGAACAGGGGATAATGACAACGGATTTGTCATTACCGAAGCTTTTGCTTTGTGCCACAGTTGGTTGCCCTGACCTGCTCGTAACACTACTATGGTGTTCCGGAATAACGCCAGCTAGAACGTCAGCAGTGAAATCTGATCTATCAAACTCTCTCCCTCGTCGAATCAATATATCCTGTGTCTCGTGGAAGTCTGAGATGATGACCCATGGCTTGCTGAACGGTCGCCCGAAGACTTGGATGATTGGGGATTGGTGTTTGATGTTCTGAGCTCCGAGCCAGTCGTACATCTCGCCAGTCTTTTTGACATGGTTTATCATCTCCGGTATATCACCCAAGAGCGATGTTGCTGCCGTTTTATTGTAGGGAATGCCAGGGAGAGGACGAGGGAGCAGGGATAGATACAGCAAATATAGCGTGAGAATAACGGCCGCTGCCAACGCCATAGCCGTCTTACTGAGTATGATGGCGAGAATAAGATCGAGCTTCTCCATGATTACCAATGGCATGCTGGTAATCTAAATTGAGGGATGGTTGAATAAGATACGCGAAGGTCTGGGTGCCATGTACATCATATATTCAAGAATACGGGCTCCCACGGAATAGGAATTGACGGGGAAGTTCGACAATGGTGGCCACCGGGTGTAATGCGAACACTTCTTTTATGAGGTGAAGGCATGGTCACTGTAGTTCACATTTCTTCGCTGCACACTCTGCTTCCCTGTTCCAGCAAGGCAAAAAGCCCATGACCGGTCTCAGCACACTCTCTGCATCTTCTACGCTGTCCGAGCGCTCCCTTGATTGGCAAAGATTTCAAAATTTGGCTGATCTTACTTCTCAATGGCAATTGTTTCTCGGTTTCGCTCGCTTGAGCTCGTTCTCAACGGTCACCAAATATGGAATCCGGTCTTCAATACTTGATTGATCCTTTAGCTTTCCGTCCGCCATCCGGCCGGGTTCCCCTCCATCGTCCGGTCGGCGTCTGATGACCTGAGGCATTGTTTGCAGTGCAGTAAAAGCAGAGAAAAAAAAGAAAGACTCTTGTGGGAGTTCTGAAACTGTCCCTGTCGCTTTGACGGTTGCCTGGTTACAGTCAAGCTGTAGGGTCTGGCAGAATAAAGGCTAAAAATCGACCAAGTTTAGGTTTCATCTGACCTATGTCAGCTTGTGACACTCTGTCACTAGTTTCCAGGGTTCAGGAGGGGGCTGGAGCTTCAGTCGCGTGGGAAACTACGTGCGTGCATCTTGATGCACTTGAACGACTAGTGACTCAGCGGTCTACTCACAACACCTAGGCGCGAGAAGTGAAATTGTCCGGTCACAGCTAGACTTACGGTACTGCATCATGATAGAGTTAGATTTCACACGCGACGACATCAGATGGTCTAACTTCACGCATACAGATATGCAGTTCTCTGATCCACTGAGCAGTTCTTTTAAGCTTAAATAGACTCATCAGTCTAGCAGATGACGCTGCTTCCACGCTGCTGGCCCAACAAGCTTGCCGCTGTCATCCCGCTCGTTGCCCGCTGAGAATGTCATTGTGTTGTAGTACAATGTCACATATGGCCCATTTTTCGTGTACGATAAGCCTACATAAGAATGCCTTCCAATTGTATTGGAGAAGTCCTGTTTGGGGCTGAGAATGTTATTAGCCTGAAGCTAGAAAACAATATGAGTTGATCGAAAATACTCACAAAGCCTTCTGCACCGCGTCGACGTACGTGTCGGCCAAGTTTTCCAGCCCAATCGCTCGGAAGAAACTGCTCAGAGATTGCGCGATTCGAAGATCAGTTCCGCCGTAGTGTCGAACGGGAATGTACACTTTTGGTACCGGTGCAGTTGAGTTGTGCTTCAGCTCCATATTGAAGATGATGCCAGCCGTCCGGTGCATGCTGCGAGGTAGATCTTCCTCGGGAGCCGACAAACCGAGTACATGAAGGTAGAACAGCCGGATCAAATCCACACCGGCATCGATTTCGGAACCCTTGAGAGTATGCCCAAGGGTGTACACTTCCTCCACCCGGGCGAGGCAAGTCTCCTTGGTGCGCAAGTACACCTTGAATCGCGCATCAGTCGGACGCACCGCATCAAAGGCAATTAACTCCAAGCGCAGTATGTTCTGGTTGTTGCGTTCATGCTTGTAATGGTAGACAAAATTGCGAATGAAGTCGAAAGCAGGCATGAGATTGAGCGGGAGCTGACCAATGACATCGGTGATGATCTCGCCGGCGTGGTTATCCTGAAGCAGGGAAATTGGGATGGGATAGAAGTAAACCTTGGGCACAGGGTGTTCGCCTTCAAGGTCAAATGAGATGGTGTTTGTCGTCATGTGCTCATTGGGAGCCATCTTGGAAACAATGTTGTGAGCATGTTTCGCCTCGACATGCAGATGCTTCTTGAAGAACTCCCAAAGTTCCCCATTGACAGGGCTATTCTTGCCAGCATGACGCAGTACGCGCGACATGACTACCTCGGGCTCGTCTTGATTAAAAGGGTCTTTTGCCGTACCAGCCAGGGGCCCGATCGGCTCAGAGCCAACTCGAATCTTGGATCTCTTCAGCCCAACATTCCAGCTGAGCTCTGCGGGAGAGAAATCGTCAGAACAAAAGCTGTCGAAATGAGGCAGGCGAGCGCCGGACTTCGTGGTGTTTGGACGAGGGCCCAGTGACGGGATGACAAGTTGTTGGACGAACTCGGCGTACTGCTCCTGAGCCTCAGCAGAGTATCCGGCACTCTGCATGAGAGACAGAAGGGGATGCGAGAGTTCCTCCCACCAGAATGCTGTGTCCTCCTGTCTGGGAGAGAAGTCATGTGTTGACATAACCATTTTGGAGAGTGGCTGGGGTTGATATGAAACTTGCGAAATTAGGCTATCGCACAGCACGAACAAAGTAATGGGCTCGGCTTCGAAGACAGAGATGTAAGACACAACACCCACCCGATAGCAGACCGTGGGGCCTTTATATTGGGGCACTCGGACAAGGGACTTTGGAAAAGAACTTAAAACATCTTCAGCCCGACGAGGTGGGTGAAGCAGGCGAGATTCAAGAAGACACTACGGAGCCCCGACCGCGTGTAAGTCATGGAGGCTCGATTTTGCCATGCCCAGGGGCAGTCGGCAGCTTACCACACCAACCCTCAAAACTCTTGCAAATAATGATTTTGGGACGTCCGAGACAGAGGAGTCGGCCGTGGCGATCTAGGCTTCCCCAGCTCTCGACATCTGCCCCTTTGGGTCCTAGTTTGGAAAGCAAGATCCTCCGGTCGAAGATGTTTGAACTGTTGTAAGTGACAATGGTCATATGTTTAGCTTTTCAGCCCGACTCGTGAACCTCAGACCTGGAGATGCGAGCCCGAGTCGAAACTCGCGGTTTCGTTGGAGCAGTCCGGTCGGAAGTGGCGGATACGATCACGAAGGTTTACAACGGAATCCGGGGAGCAATCGAAGCATCAAAGAGATACACGTTTCCACCGGCAAGTGTGACAACCGTCATCTGAAGATAGCCACACCTCGACATCTGAATGCTGTTACATCCCAATTCTTACACCCCCATTTCTCCGCACTCGCGATCCGAGTCTTATTTCAGAACTTAAGACCGAATTTCTGGCAAAGCTACTTTTCAGCCGTTTGACCGGGCCACGAGCGGCACGCGCCAGTACTTAGGTATATAGAGTCCACGTGAAAAAGCTCGAAATATCATAGCTCCGCCATGTTCAGCACAATACCCATCCGGAAACCCATTGATTTGCTACTTCCGACTTCAACTTGTTTTAAGATATTGTGCGCTGCTGCCATAGGCAAGCAATATTTCTGTCATGAATTCCACCGCTCTTCCCATTCATCCTTCCCTTCAATTAGCGAGTTTGCTGAGGAACAGCTCAGCAATCGCAACAATTCTAATTTTAGCCACCTTGACACCGATTTTGATCAGCTGGATAGCTTCAGATGGTGCCATACCAAAGATCGCAAGCTCAAAATCGTGGTTTGCAAGCAGACAGGACTTCGCGGCGCATGGCGTCGAGATCATTGAGAAAGGTTTCAAAGAAGCAAAGAGCGGCGTGTTCCGAGTCACAGCTTTGGATGGTATTCGATAGATCTCTGACTCAATGTATATTGTTTCAAGCTAAGCAGCTGCAGGGTCAGATTTGGTGCTCTTGGCGCCCGAGCATTGGTTGGCGATATGCAAGAAGAAAGACGAAGAAGTTGCCCCCGCTCGCAAAGAGGTATGTTACGGTGAAGGTAATCACATAGAATGGTAGTGGCTAACGAATTAAGTTCTTCCTCTGCGATTTGCATGGTGCCCCTTTCGAAGAGCCCTATCTGTATCGTTACCTAGCTTCTCGCATGCCAGGTTTTGGTAGGTGGAGGCGTTCAGGCATGAGACAGGATGAGAAGCTGACAATGCGCTTGAAATCAAAAGATAAACACCTAGACGTTATCTCAGAGGCTTTAGACGAGGGGATTGTGAGCGTACTTAGTGAGGGCTTCGACTACTCTCACGGTGGTAGGTGTGGCGGTTAGCCCATGGTGCCCTGCGCAATATGTCTATGAAGCTGATTTGCTCACCTTGACACCAATATAGACAGCAGACCTGTTATCATGCAGCCGAAAATCTTGCACATCTACTCCCATGTTATATGGCGGGTTATACTTGGCAACAATTTCAGTCCCGAGGTGGTGGATATCTTTGAGAGCTATTCAGCGACCCTCATTCCCGTCATGAAAGCTCTCAAGGCTCGGCGACCCATCATGGCTCGAATCACCGCAGCCTTTTCAAGTGACGTTCGTAAGGTCAATGCTCAGCTGGAAGGGGCAACCGCCTTTTTCGCCCCTCTCTTCGAGCAGTGTGCCCAAGCCTTGGAGCAAGGCTTAGACAGGACTTCGATCAACAATGACTGGCTCGAAGAATTGGTCCGTATGGCTCCAGAAGGAAGAAGACGTGACTACAAGTATCTCACCAACGTCTTGATTGGGTTTGCCTTCACCTTTGTGTTTTCTCCGGGGCCGTCGACGACGCAGATTGTGTATGAGTTTGCGTTCCGTCCTGACTACACTAAACTTGTGCTCGAGGAGGCAAAGCAAGTTTTGGGAGAAGAGGTGAATAGTTGGCAATTTACACGTGATAGTCTCCGGAGGTTGTCGTTGTTAGACAGCTTCTGTAAAGAGACACACAAACACCACCCGACGGCTGCATGTAAGTGACGACATGGATGGACTTGTGTGAGAACCTGCTGACTGGTGTGGATAGCCAACCTGATGAAAAAGATTCACAAGACGCAAACGCTCCCAAATGGAGTTGTTCTTCCTGCGGGGACAGTATTCGAAGTGGTCATGACGGCAGCACATTTGTCTAACCCAGGCTTCGACAGGCCGGCCGAATGGAACGGGCGGCGGTACCACGAGCTGCGGCAACAGATGTCTGCTGGTATCGGCGCCAATAAGTATGACTGGGGCACAGCAACTAGAGACGATGTCAACTTTGGTTATGCCTCCCACATGTGCCCTGGTCGGTGGGCTGGATGCTCCATTGCGAAAATGTTTCTCATCAAGCTCCTGGCTAGATTCGAAATTTGGCCTGAAGATGGGGCGAGTGAAAGATACCGAGATTGGCACTCGGGTCAATACGTACGTGAATTATTTTCCAATTTATGCCATGATGCATTTGTTGCGATACTCCGAGACATGCCATTGACTTGGAATCCTGCAGATCCTACCAAACCCAACGAAACATATTCTGGTTCGACCCAGGAAGTGAAGGTCAAGTACTTGGGTTAGGACTTATATGGAGGTTTTCGGAAAGGGCATGAGGCATTTAGAGTACCTACGCGCTGGGCTGGAATACGAAGGTGAGATTGTAGATCTTTTACCGAAAAAGCTGGGGATCTAGTTTCTAGGTAATTCACATGCATGCTTTTAATCATGGATCTGGCAGGTGCTACCCTCTTTGACAGTTTCTGATGTTGCGCCTTCTTTTTAAGAACCTGGAAGCCGGCAATGGAAAGGTAAGGAAAAGGAATGTCAGGTCAAAGGTACCTTGGGATGGCCGCACTGCACCTCCACCCGACTGCTCTTTCCCTCTTTACCCTGAACAGTGTGGCCAGACACCGTCACCTCACCTTTCCAATTCCCTCCAGATCCCCCAAGAGGCACTGTATCTACTTGCTAGGGGGGCAAGGAAGGAAAGGAACTCTTGAAGTCTGATAGACGCGAAGGGCGCGAAGGACCGGGCGGCGGGAGAAAAGCGTGCGTGTGGGGCACGGTTACATCGGATAAGGTATGGATCGGCATTCGCGGAGGCTGGAAATCAGAATGGACACTGGAATGATCCATCCCTCCCCACCTGCAAGCACGTCGCAAACAGACATCGTGCCATCTGAACTACGAATACCCGTACCTATCTGTATTTTGCGCAATGGATGACGGCCAGGACACACCCGTCAGAACCGCGGGCACTCGGGCTGGGGAAGAGACCGATCGCACACCTAGGCGCTCGACTGAAAGAGCGGCGGCACCTGGACCGTCCACCCCGCTGCTGCCCGCAACCCCGACCACCGAAGAGCAGACGCCGGGAACTCTACGTCGTCTCTTCCAGACTCCTCCACGGCGGCCTCGCAGGTCCAGAGCCGCTGCCGGGCTCGAGATCCAGGAGCCGAGCCCTCCACGCCCCCTCGAAACGCCCCCTCGCCGACCGCCAAAGAGGGCTCGTTTTACGACTGGATTTGGCAGCCCGTCAAGCCCGACTGGCTCTGGTGCCGCTGACCCCTCCAGCCCAGTTGATTCTGCCGCCGAGCCTAGTTTGGCCTCGAGCGGTGCCACTACACAGAAAGAGGGAGTCGCGCCCGAGATACGACCAGACGCAGCAGTAGAAGGGGACGGAAAGGCAGAGCAGCAACACATTTCAGACCAAGGAAACGGTGCGGAGGCGGAGCAGGGAGACGATGCGTTTGTGGTGACGGAAGCTGGGCCGAGTGGGGACGCAGAGCGAGAGGATGGCAGCGGCGTGGTACTGGTATCCGTACAGGCACTGGACGACGTGGATGCGCGGGCGCGTTCAGGGCAACAGGAGACCTGCTGGACACCGTGAAGCCGCTATGGATACCGACCCGCGGCACGCGCCAATGGAACACTTCAAGTACCTAGGTACCGCACCTAATTGCCTGATGGAACAGAATCCCCAACACCGACGTATTCAACCCCCAACCCTCCTCCGCCGACAACCTTCATTGCCCAGCCGTACATGATTCTCCAGGAAAGCCGGCGCTTCATCAACCGACGAGTCTTCCGAGCCTCGATAGTGACCAGCCCAGGCCAACGCCCACGGAGACGCACCACCAGCTGTAGCATCTTCTTGGAGCGCGGCTTGGACGTACATGCCGTCCAAAGTACTCTTGATGTCCGGAGTCGCTGATATCGCCGAGGCAGACGCGGATCCCAGGCTGGACGCGTTCTAGGCACACGTGGGTCAGTCCAATTGTCTGGCAAACGCTGAGGTGCGATGCGATGCACAGCAAGCAGCCTAGACAATGATGTCCAGGTACGGATAAGATAAGGCAGTGAGTGAGTGGGTGTACACACTGTAAATGCCCACCACACAACCCGCGGCGTCCAGTGCCCAAAGGTGATTTCCCTACCATCGTCATAATTCGGCGGGGAGCTAGGATTGTATGTAAAGGCAGCGCAAACCGATGCGAACCCAGCGACAAGGAGAATAAATGTCAACTTTGACCAGCTATCTTCAACTCCTGGCGGCCTGCCCGTCACCTCAGTCGGTGAACAAGGCGGCAGACCGAGATTGCCGCAGTCACAACCACCACGCCCACGCCCTGCATGCATGTACCCTTGGCAAATGCAGCAACGCACTCACCGGTTGACACATCTGGCTGGTGAGCACCCTTTGCTGACGCGGTATTCGCTGGGGATCTTCAGCGGTCCGTTTGAATCCAGCTTCGACAGGTCCCAGCCCGTCTCAAGAAGGAGAGAAGCAGAGGCTTCGGCACACATGCCCTCCACGTGTCTCGCGGCCCAACATGACATGCACTGTGAACCAGAAACGTTGCATAATCCGTGCATTGCATCTACTGATGAGCTTAGGGTGTTTCTCCCCGGCGGGCCGCGGGTCGCTACGGTGATGACCTGTGCATTCAGGAATCCTCGCTTCCGATCTCCCAGCCGCGCGGGGAATTGAACGAGAAAAGAATGTGCCTTCTGTCGCCAACCCTCCTGGACATCATTTGCTTGCAACATCAAGCGCTGAAAGTATTCACACACCGTACTCGACCCTCGTCTCCAACTTCTTCCTCACCAAAAGTTGTATCCCTCGTCAAACATTCCACATCGCACCCGTTTGCCAGCGTCCTCAAAAACCTGGTAACTCTCAGCACCTTGTCCTCGGTGATGACCCATCGTCCCTGTAGATCCACATCAACGCCGTCGTATAGACTGGTCTCCGTCTGAGGGACGCCGTGCTCTATGATACCATCGCCGGGAGTCCGTGTAATCCGCACCGAGGCTGGATGGAAAACGAACCGCGTAAACCTGTCCATTCTGTCTACCATTGTTTTGGTGATGTACTGTTCGCGAGAACGAACCGACCAGGTGGCGGAGTAGTATCGACGAGCTGTGTCTGACGACCTTTGTGTTCTAGAAGAAGAGCTGTGACCTGCCGAGGTTTCGTGACAGCTTTCTGATGCTGACGGACCCGATATAGCGAAGAACTGGTCGTAATCAGCCAGTTCGGAATGACTCTCCTCTGGAGCTGGCATCCGTGTTAGCATAGAAATCAAACCTTGAGCCCTATATCCATTTGCCGGGGGAGAGTTGGATGGATACCCACTTCCAACAAGAAAATCAGCAAGATACGCATCTGCTTCTGCCGCGCGTCGTTGTCGAGGTGTCAAGTTTGGTGGTGATGTTTCCGGGGTCGATCGAAAGAGGCGGCGACGAGGCGTACAAGGTGGTCTCGAGGATTCACGGTTCGTCCGAGCCGAAGAGGGTGATTGATATGGGTGGAAACGCTCCACATCGCGACGACGATTCCCTCCAGCGGGCGTCCTTCTGCCACTCATCCTAATTTATATGAGAAAAGGCGTGTTGAAAATGGAATGCCTCTCTTCGAACTAGGACTGCGCACTTGCTGTAATTACTTTCGGATTGCGGAGGATTGGCCGAATGTTTCCCTGGTAGCCGCAGAGACTTCGCCAATGAGATAGAGGAGGCTGAAACCCCGAAGAAGGGGGCGGACACTTTGATATCTGATGACGAAAGAAGTTGAAGTGACTGAGCTTTCGCCTCTTCAGCTGTTGTATCCGTTGTGAGGATGGGCTGATCATGTGCTGCGTGGCTGAAAGCAAAACATGCAGTTTTGCAAGATTTAGGGTTCCTTATGGGCGAGAGAATGCATTGCATCACTACTTCGCCCTTCTGTTTTTCTGAAGTCTCATCCTACCTAGTGGAGGTAAGCGCAATTGAATTGGGTCATTCGGAAAGAGGCCCCGGTAACCCTTGCCCTTTGAAAGTCTAAGTACGTAAATGGAGAAGTGCGGCTAGTTTATTCCTTTTTTTTTCATGCAGAGCCAACGACAGAAGGCAAGAATGTAGTTGCCATGGTGTGAACAGCATGCTAATGTGGTGTTCTTGCAAAGGCCGAACCTGGTTGCGTCTCATGCATACTCACCATTACACGACACTGCGTATGGCTGTATCCACTAGAATCGTAGAATATGCTTTATACCATAACATCAAGAAAAACAAAGTCAGTCATCTGTTGCTGCAAAGAACTCTACAACCTGTCTTCATATGACTTTGCTCCAAGCTTCAAAGACTAAGCCCCTGATTCCAGACAATGTTTTGCCACATATGTGCTAATCTCAGAACTTTGCATGAAATGGGAGGAAACATGATGGTCTAATTACCCTCAGCATGCTTCTCGGCCAATATTGCGAGCCAAGCCAATGATCTTGAGTTGGACATGATTTCGCAGGCTTCCAGTCCAAAGTCTCATTTTAACACGCGGAGGGGGGTCAGGAAGAGAAGTCAAGAGTTTGAGCTCCAAGTACGCCAACTTGCGCCTAAAGCAGCCTCTCAGACCAAGACCAAACGGAGTCGTAGGCCCAGCAAGTGCATCAAAGGCCTCGTATCCCAGATAGTCATTGACAAGCCACTTCTCTGGACAGAATCTGTCGATACCATCTGTTTCTCGAGCTCGAATACCGCGTTATTTCGTGGTAGTCTAGCATGATGACCTCCACAAGCTCTCCTTCATGTCAAAATCAGGTTCCGTGATACCCAAGCCTCTCAGCCCTGTTCGTAATGAAAGCTGTAGTGCCCTTTGAACTGTGGCCGCCCAGGACTATAGTTTCTTCATTGCATTGCCTATGTTGAGCAACAGTGGTGAAAGCTAAGTGCAACCTTCTTCGACGACAGCAAATTCTTCGTGGCACGGGAGACGACTGGACTCTCAGCAGCAGCTAAAGAATGAACTTGACGTAGATCAGCCCAAAGTCTCCTTGGGCATGCTGAATTGTCTGCGAGAAACTTGACGCTCCAACAAGGCCTGGTGCTTGTTGTGTTGTGGCCAGCAATGATGAAGCCCGAAATATTTCAAACTGTTAACTCTTGTTCAAGCGATTAGACGATCAGCTTACCTCGGCTTCCAAGGTTTGATACCTGTATACCGCCTGTCTTTCTTTCTTTCTCGCCACGCTGATGTCATTCTCAAATCTTTGGAATGAGTGCTCTTTCCACTACGGAATATCCGAAGCCAAAATCGACGACGACAACTTCAAAGGCTACATGGGACATATCTCTGTCCGCACTAAAGCGCTTTTCAAAAGCAATGTTCGTCTTCATCTTCTATAGTCCCAGCAATCGGGTAGAGCTTATGTGGATGTTCGGGGCGGCCATTTCGTGGGAACTTGAGAATCATAAGGTCTTGAAGTAGATCGCGATGAGCCTTCCATTCTGGTCCAGTCTCCGCCTGGCCCTAGCCAAGATCGGTAATCAATCCAGATGGCTTGTGAAAAGATTTGAGTAAGACCTAGAATGTAGGACTCTCATGTTGTTGGGTTTGGTCAATCATGCATCCGAATGCATTATTCCCAAACTATTTCTGGAGCTGAGGGACATCGCCGAGTAGGTTACGAGTCGTTCACATATTGAAAGGAACCCCGGAATTGGAGTTGGGAGAGATATAGATAAATCGCGTACATAAATGAATAGTACACCGGCAGCTGAGATTAAAGGGCCAACCTACACCAAAATGTTGGTGATGGCTGAACAGTCGGCCATGATATCAAGACTGCTCATGAATTACGACCAGTTCGATAACCAGGATAATATGAAACACTGATATGAGTAATGAATCGGTATTAAGTCCATCGTTGCCGTGGATCGGCAGTTTGGTTCCGCGTATGCCGGACGTGATGTGCGGCCAGCCCCGTGCCCTCGACTCCCCGTGGGCCAAGCTTCACATCAATGACGTGGCGGGTCCTACACGGCCTCATGATATCAACTCTTATCTCTCGAGCATAAAACAGAAATTATCGACTAGGCAAATAGTGTGTCTTTGGCTGGGCTGACAAAACTTGTGTCGACTGATACCCAGGTGCAATGGCGCTTCATTTGGCACCAAAGTCGCTGCCGATTAGAGGGGAGAATAAATCGCTTATGGGCTTACAATCGACGAAGGCCTGCAAGTGAAACAACTTGCTCGAAATGAGTTGCGTTATCGGGTTGGTTGACGATCTCGGTGAGCAAACCTTGGAATTTGGGTAAATAGTAAGTTTGCCTGGCGAAGGATGCTTTCAAGTCAGCAACACCTCAGATCTTCATTTCGTCCCACATAGCCATATGAATATCGTCAACCGCATCACCAAACAATACCAGACCTTGGACGCTGAGCTCTCAGCGAAACTACCGGAGCGTAGCTAGAGGTCTCCTGCCTGCCCTCCTGCCTGCCCTCCTGCCTCTAAGTTACCCTCTTACCCTTATACTAACCCTCGTACTTACCACTAGAAGCCTTCTTACCTCTAAGCTACCTTCCTGCTTCTAAATTACCTTCCTACCCTCAGAACTAATCCGCGAAAAAGCGTGCGTTAGATTTTTCGATGCCGTAGAGAAAACGGATCTCGCTCCTGCCACTCCGGCGCAAGCGCCTCCGCGGCAGGAGCTCGCTCCGGATAATAGGGTAGACATCGACATACGGAATGTGCAGTCAGCCGCTAGGGGACAAGAGCGCTATCCATAACGTTGAACCACGGATTTTGTGCCTGGGGCGTTCGGGCAAGGCAAGGCAGTTGTCGTATTCATCCTGAAAGATAAGTCTACATAAGTTTCTAGCGCAAAATTTGTTGTTGAGAGTTGCCAGGTATGCCTTGGCTGACCTCCTGATTTTGCCACGGTCTTGACCTTTGGACTCAGGGGTTGAAAAGCAGATTGTCATGGCAAGTCTCAAGAATGTCTAGCAACTCCAGCATGCTTTTCATTGACCAGAACATATCTGTAGCGAGCTTTCCCATCCTCCATATCCACTATTGCTTGGTTGGCATCGTTCATGGGTCTTGTCTGGATCCACGGCTTGATGTTCTGCTTCACAGCGAACTCGAGCATCTCTTGGATTTGATTCACAGACCCAATGTTGCTGCCGCCAACCTGTATGTTATTCATGATAAGTGTGAAGGCACTGATTTCGGGTAATCTTCCTCCATCAGGGGATCTGAAAGGCACGTATTAATTAGCCAACGCTCTTGGACCCGCCCTTTGCATGCAATGAAAGTAGGACTCACCCGACTTGAATGAACGATCCGCCCCATTTTACTAGGCTCAGATATTGCTGCAAAGGCATTTCAGAATTTGAGACTGTGCAAATGATCAGATCCAAAGTTCTCCGGTGTTTCCTAGCCCATTTCTCATCATCAACAGTGGCGATATACTCGTCCGCTCCGAGCGCGAGTGCATCGCCCTCTTTCGTCCGTCGCCTAGAGATTGCTACTACTCGGTCGGCGCCCATAGCTTTGGCAAAAAGGACTCCAAAGTGCCCTAATCCGCCCAGACCGATAATGCCCACAGTTTTGCCCGGGCCGCATTGGTGGTTTTTAAGGGGCGCGTAGACCGTGATACCGCCACATAGCATCGGTGCCGCCGCCTCGGATGGCAGGCCTTCTGGAATCTTGATCACGAAGCGGCCATTGGTGCGGTTGTAGTCCGCATAACCTCCCATAGACTTTCCTTCACCATGAGGGTAGATAGAGCCGTAGGTGTCGATACGTTCTCGAACACATGCATTCTCCTCCCCGCGGGAACAGTCTGGGCAATCGGTCCGGAGACAACTCCGAGCCTGGGCACCAACCCCAACGCGGTCACCAAGACGAATGTGACGGACATTTGAGCCTACACGGACGGCTTTCCCAACGATTTCATGACCGACACAGCATGCTAAAAGAAAGTCAGAAGAGTATTCTTTTCCCCCTTTCCAGGACACAGAAGACTTACGGTAGTCAGTCTTGACCCAGCCAGAACGAAGTGTATGTAAGTCAGATCCGCAAATTCCGCAGTGAGATATTTGAATATCTACGTCATTTTCGGTCCAAACCTTCGGCTCAAAAGATCTCCATTCCATCTTTCCTGCCACAGAGTCCGGATCCAGGCCTAGCCATCCTTCGAACTTCATTTTCGACATTTGGGTACCGTTGACCGTCGGTTTCTCTGCTTCAATCTTTACGACGGTGTGCAGGATGAGGAAGGGAAAAATCAAAGATAAAGACGATCATCAAGCCTAAGATGCCCTCGTGATACGGCGTCGTGTAGCCGAGTTTGGACCGGGGGTTTACCGACTCGAGCCGATGCTCTGGAGTGCGGGGTTTCTGACCGTCATTTCCTGTTGGAATTTTTAGTTAGCGCACAAACATGCATCTGGTCGGCATGAGCAAGGATCTCTCAATTGTGGGGAGGGTTGCATCAACTGGTCATTGTTTCCAAGTTTATAAAAGGGGAAGAAAAGGCAGTGCCGCTATTAAACAGTTGGGATCGATGACCTGCACCAGGAGCCATCTAATTGATACACGTAACTAGGAGCTCAACACCGCATGTTGCTACTGATACTTCTACTGTTATTCATTGCAAATCACCAATCCCAAACAAATAGAAAGCAACACCCGTCTTAGCATGATGCAGACGTAAATTCCATTGCTGTGAGTGATTGCCGAGGCATGTGAGCTGCTTCGAAGCCATACCCAATGGGGCTCACTGGACATAAAATGGAACATAAAATGGGTAAGGCTGCGGCCCTGAATACAATATAAGCCTTTTGAAAGCCTTTTGAAGCTATTTTGATTCATATTATGCGTTGCGGAGCATATGATTGCTGCATCAAGAGTCAATCTTGGAACACTGACGTTTGCCTCGAATCGGGTACATGGGCAAGCCTTTTTCTGTATGTTGTGATCTCATAGCTATACAGCATATGCCGTTGCTGTGTTATCAGAGAGAAAGTCTTGGCTTGGGGTGAGTGAACTGGTTGATGTGAAGCAGCCTTGAAAATGATGAGATCTTGTAATGCAATCTTCCGTGCGTTTCAGAAGTTCAGGATCTTGACTTCGACTGAGTATGAGGTGTTAGAAAAACTGAAGCCGTCTGTTCTGTGCCTTGAGAGGCCAAACCCAGTGTTTGCCGGATCCGATATCGAATTTGGTTGGCTACACCGAAGCGAGCCTGAGATGTGGTCTCCAAGATCATCCCTGATTGACCACAGAAGTGCTAAATCGAACATTTTCTCCGTTCCGTGCCATGATTTGCCACGGTCTCCAATGAATCGTGAAGTAAGGCTGGTGCAGGCATCAATGAAAACACTAATTCCCGAAGTCAGCAACCTCCGGTCAACCCCTCAATGTTGACAGGGGCAACCTTTGTTAATTGTCTTGCGTTGGAACCTTCCCGCTGGGAGAAGAGCTATGACGAAAGACGAACATTCCGAGTGGCTCGCAAGTTAAAGTACTATGGCTTGGAACGCGTGTGCATGCCTCAACATTGCCGGATACCCTGAGTTGCATGTACCGTCTTAACCCGATCAATTGATTTCCTAGGGTATGTTGGTACATGAGTCGTTGACTATGTTACGATATACTTTTCCGGGATGGGCTCAGATGGAAAGTTCCATTTTTGTTGGAAGGCAATGCCATGACCAAACTCTGCCCATGTAAACCAGCAAAGACCACCGGCCGTTTCAGGCCGACATTTCCATGTGTTAAAACCACCACCAGTTCTTCTAGAGGACTTCTAATATTCTGCTACCTTCCATTCATTCGCTAAGTCATCGAAGTTGAATTCCAACAACGTCCCTCATGGTGATCGGATTGTCCAGCCTCCCTACTGCCTCTATCGGTCACTGGACGCGGCTGGGGCATGTCTTCCATGACCCCGGTGGATTCGGCCTTCAGAGCCGAGAGTCGAGCGGATGAAGTCTATGCAATACACCTGACATTCTTCCTCCTGTCAATTATCTCCGTACTGGCAAGATTAGCTGCGGCAAGGGTGTCGGGGAGGAGGTTTACGTGGGATGATTGGCTGGCCATAGCAAGCCTGGTAGGTTCTTCTGCCCGACTTCGACCGCTCGACCCACTGAGATCGAAACTTCACATTGTTTTTCTATGATGGAATGACTTCAATGGCTTCGAATAGAAAATCTTCTGACTGAAGAGTCACAGGTATTCATCGCCGGCGTATTTACAGGAACCATGCTTTGGCTGCGGTTCGGTCTGGGAAGGCACGAAGTTGTGGTTCAGGAGGAGGATCCGATGAACATCGTCTACTTCTACCAAACAATATTCGCGAACGAGATTTTGTACCCGTTTGGGTTGGCGACCGCGCGGCTATCTCTTGTGGTATTATACCATCGGATATTTGGGCTCTTCAACGCACGATACTATCTGTACGGTCTGATGGCCTTCATTGTGGCTTGGGCAATCTATGCTGTAAGTAACACGGTGGCATTGTTCATGAACCTTCATAGAGGCACTGTTTGGCACAATGGATCCCGGTGGCTGGCTAGCAATTAGTAGATCTGGCTAACGAAGTAATCTCAGACGCTACCGCTGATTCTGGCCTGCAGTCCCGTTTCAAACTTCTGGACCAATCACAGAAACTGCATCGACATTTCGAAACTATACATCAGCATAGCAATCGGCAGCATCATCACCGATTTCATTCTTATCGTCCTTCCGATGCCTTACGCAGCGCAATTGAGAATGTCGTGGTATAAGAAGATGCTGCTGTTGATGTCATTTGTGTTTGGCGGCTTGTAAGTCCTTACATCGGTCTAGCGAGCGGCTGAGTATCGGCTCCTTTGCACAGCTTCTGACCACAGGCTTTAGCAATTGCTTTATAACAATTATTCGTCTAGTTAAAGTCACAACATTTGACTTCAAGGATCCGACTTGGGGGACGGTCGATCTCATGATCTGGACAGGTCTGGAGGCGTATTGGTATGTGTAAAAGCTCAACTGTACAATTTGGTGGGAAGCTATTGACCAGTCATGAAAGTGCGGTGATATGTTGTTGCCTACCGACACTCCGTCCTCTGTTTAGCTTCCATCGGTCCAGAGAACGTCCCGGGCAAAAGTCAGATAAGAATGTCAAGGACTCTGACCCAAGCACAGAAGTTACTCTCACGGTGCAAATGGCGGAGGCTCACGAACTTGATGACCAGCTGAGAAAACCGCGTCCCGCCCACCGCACATTGGAGGAACAATTTAAAGAGTTTGATTTCGGCACAACAACTTTGAATGACCTACGAAGATACGGCAGAGCTTCGGATTTTGATGACTAGCAGGCGATTATAAATGAAGCCAAGCATGATTTGAGTTCCAAGAAACTCTTCCTAAGATAGTTTATAATAGCACAACACTAATCTGGTATTTCAAATGCACAATAGAAGTCCTACGAGTTTGTTTACAACAAGAAGCATGTTGTCTCACAAAACATATCCCGCGAGCATTGTGTGATCATTATGCAGACCACCGCTAATAGAACATGCTTAGCTACTGACATCAGTGATGACGACTAGGGGTGTTTGACTCATGGGTGGAGTGCGGCATATTGCTGCCAAGGAGGGAAAGTGTAGCAGCATTCGCCGATCCTCGCCTAGACGTGTCGCAGTCACATTTGAGTTGGAATCGGCTCAGATTTGCCGGCTTTGCGTTGCCAAGTTGGACATCATCCGTGGAATCCGTGGGTATGCTGCATATAGAAACCATGCTCAATTGCTATTCTGATTCTTCCTAGCAGCATACAAGTCGTAAGCTTCAAAGGAAACTTTGAAATTCAGCTTGAGATAGGAAAGACTCCAGCGTGGACGATTTGTAGCTCATCTCAACGCCAGTACATGTGAGAACAAGGAAGATTTAGGATTAATGCGCGATTTATTTGTGAGTTTTGTCTTATTACGTGATTAAATCAGGAGGGATGGCTTTCGCAGCAGAACCAAGTTGGTTTCTTTAGGAACTTCGTACCATGAATGCACCAAGGACCGTACCGCGTTGCGTTGACATAGCGACTTCTTCTAACTTCTTCCACAGTTAGTGATGTGTTCAGGAGTTGACTAAAGCGTGACGTCTCCTCTCAATCAAATTTGGAAGGCTGAAGCGATAACTGTGCAAACACCGTGCTATGGGCCCAGGCTTCCAACTAATGTCCAACCCACTCCTGTATCGTCAGCAATCTGAGTCTAACAAACTTCTTCCCACAATCTCGCGACAGCTGCCTATCGCGATCTCCCGATACACTCGATACCAAAGTCACTTCGAAGACATCTCCTAATAACAGCTGCGGCAAAGCTGAAAGCTGACGATGGATCATGACAACAACGACCAGTCCAAGAACAAGGACAAGGACAACCCTGTCACATCCACTGCGGCTGTCGACGAAGCTCCTCCGAGCCCTTCCTCTCAAGCCTCTGACTTCACGATGCGCTCTTGTAAGGCGATCCCCGCTTCTGAAAAAAGTCTTCTGACATGTTGACAGTGATGGCAATGGATCAAGCTGTTGAGAAGCTGGTCAACCTCGCGCTCCTGGTCACTAAAGCCAGCATTCACAGCGACTTTCTGCAGGACACAGAGCCGGCTTTTGCCAGCGCCTTGAAAGTCTTTACCAGTGCCGCTCGTACGGTCGCCATACTCGCCGGCGATGGCAAGCCGAAGTGAGCGCCTGCAGTACGAGCTGGTAAGCGTCTATCAGCAGCTGTGCAGGATCTGCCAACCATGACGCTGTCCACCCAGCTGAGTGAAAAGGGTTGCTACAAAGATATACGCCTGAAAATTATTGGGAGTGAGTCGCACTTGCTTGTGCATACACTTTCCTTCGACACACGAACTGACCTGTTATAGCGACGGCTTTTCCCTTCCACGAGTGCCACGCCGATACACGGCCTTGCAGTAGATGTAAATGGGATAGATGACACCAGTTACGTATCACAGACAGAGCAATCGGAGATTTTCTGCAATGAGACGTTTCAATGCCTGGGCGACCAAGGGTGAACTGTCTTGAGCCGAGCCCTGCGAGGTTTTTGCATTTTTGTGGAGAGGTCAAGGAGGAAAGCCACTCTCTTGAAAAACCGGAAGTTTGCGATTTTTTAGCAGCCTATATCCTCTGGTAATCTACAAGTTTCGCCCAAAATCGGCCATCTGGCTGCCCTACCCGGCATATGTGAAAGAAAGAAGCATAGATGCCCTTGATTCCTCCGCTTCACAAGGAGCCCATTGTCATTGCCCAGTCTGGTTGGTTATTGAGCTCCAGCGTTGTTTCCTCCACGATTTCCCGCAACCCGTACGGTCCAGGCTGTAAGGCGGTGGCCTTCCAGTAGTCGTCCATTGTGCGTGCGTCCATATATTGACCAACTTGGGCCCTCCAATCCTCCACCCAAGTGGGATCTGGAGCCACCCCTTGGTACAGCACCTTGAGCTCAAGCCGGCCGTAGCGCCTCTTACGATGGCCGAGAACCACAAGAACTCGCTTCTTTGAGAGACAGGACCTGATTGAATTGATAGCGCCATCCCGTTCTCCAGGGAATGTAGCCCAGTAGGCGGTGACTTTCGATAGGGCGATCCAACTTAGTTCCAGCTCCGTCTTCCAACCAGTTCGGTATGGGTGGTCTCCTTTGATGATGGCATAGAGCTGAATGGTATGAGCGCCGCCAGCGAGGACGATGCGATGGGAAGTGATGGAGTCGATGAAGTCAACCCCTCGATTGAGAACATCCCATAAAGTTCGAGAACCTCTGTGATCCTCACCGACTTGATCTTGAGATGCGTTTTCTTGGGACTGCTTATCCATGTCAATGAAGCTACCCCTAGTATGAAACGAAGGCATACCTCTATCTCTGGTTCTTGTCTGCAGACCTGTTGAGACTGCTCTGCCTCGCTGCTGTAGTCGGATCGGGCTTGAAGTCTTGTCATGATCTCCCGGACATTGAATGTGACTATGAGACGAGTCGGTTTTTGAAGTCCAAGAATCTTATTTTCAGCCTCTCTGTCGTTTCCAACCACGCTTCGAACTCGTTCAGCTGTTACGAGTTAGCAATCGACTCAACGAGCTCGGTAGAGCCTTACATTCTGATCGGAGACCTGTTAAATCAGCCTCATCCTCAGCTTTTCTAGCTTCTTGATTCTTTCTTCGTCCGAACCAGGCTTTCCTCATTTTAGCCGAGTGGTCAATTTTCCCCGGTCCTTTAAGAGCCTTGAGAGACGAAATCCCTGAGCTTTGCCTTGCTCCCTCGTCTCGAGATGACAGGCTGAACGACATTGCAGGCATGAAGTGCGTTTGTGGTAACCTGTTGGGAAGGCTGGGGGTTGAATCACGGCGAACTAAATAAAGCCCGCTGGAGAAAATCAAATTGGCGGCCAAAGCGAAGCTTCCATTGGTAGGTGAGGGCGGTTGTGAAAGTGAGAAGTCGTTGGCCCTCTAAGGCTGGGCCTTATGATGCTGTGTTTTCACCGCTCGCCCAGGGACAGGAAGGCTGGAGCTTGGATTTTGTTTTGTGACAATCGACAGTGGCAAATCGCGGTCAGCGCATGCCGAAGCTTGGTATTGGAGACTGAGTACTTTCCTCCCGACTCTGGCGTAGTTGAATTGAAAAGGGAAAGGAATCGATACGAAGCGGCGGGAATGATCTGGAAATTAGTAGGGCCGTATGCAAGCCTCGGATTTCTCAGACATGGCAGGTGTGCTAGCGAGCAAACCTGCTAGGGTCAACAACACAAAGCGGTTCTAGCTCTAGCGTATTTAAAGAGATAATAGAGATCTTAGTGAGACTAAGTTACTGCAGCTGTGAATTCTTAAAATTAAGCCCCGCCTGAAGCTTTGGCCTTATAGAAACTGAATTACAGTACTTACTACTTAAGAGATATAATACGTTCTATTATTTAGAATAACCTAGCAGTTTTTAGTTATTATTAAGATATACTATAGATCCTAGCTGTTATAAATATAATAAGAGTAAATCTTAAAGCTAGACTTATATTTCAAGATATACTATTAAAATAAACTATTCTAAATTATATACGGTATTTTCCTTAACTCTTACTTAACACTCTTGCATAACATAACGAGTGCCTGTCCAGTCGGGTGCCGAGAACGACGCTGTCCAATTTCCCCTCGCTCTGAGACAACTAAGACATACAGAGACCAGCAAGCAGTACTGTCTCTAAAAATTGCAGCATAAATCTGTCGCTGTCTAGACGACGGCGGTGTGTAACGTACATGATGCCATGTGCTGCATAATTTGGGCTACAAATACGCAGTTGCCCTGCCCTCGTTCCTCTCCTCCTTCCCCGGGTGGTTGTCATCAACAACGGTGATGCTTTTTTCCGAGGGCCAAGTCCATTCTCTGCCATAATTGTCTCTGTCTGAGCTCGCGATATCTCAATCATAGCAATGGGTTGCATCAGAATATTCCTTGAGCAAATACCGCCTGAGCTGATCAAAATCATCCTGCACAGCCTTCAGCCTACGAGCTTGACATCCCTCATGCGAACATGCCGACACCTCCGAGCAATCGCTGGATCTGTCTTGCATAGGTGGGAAGCTCTTTTTCTCCTATATACTGCCACGGCTTGTCCTCCGCCTGATTGATTCCAGTGGTACCAACAGTTCGCAAGGCGCAACCGCCGAAGTCCAACAAATAGTTCTTGCTGCATTGAATTCGGGGAGCCGATACCTGGCGGGAAGACCAGCAGTCCATGTCAACGCGAAACTCTGTACAGCAGAACTGGAACAACCATCATCTTTCGACATGCAACGAAGTCAAAGAGCGAGGACCCACGTCAACCGAGCGTTTGTGAATGCCAGAATCATCCTTCTTCATGCCGCGGCTATGTCTGGTGTCGAAGATGTGGCTCAGTTGTTAGACCACGGAGCGAGTTTCGACACTAGTGCAGCAGTGGGCAGCTCTCAAGATGACTACGGGTCCTTTTCCCAATTCACACCGTTTGAGTTGACAATTGCCTATAAAAGAGAAGATACTGCGGTTATTCTTCTGAAAGCCGGCTCACCCATTGGCCGTGGTTGGGAACTGGCTTTGGATTTGGGGTGGGAAGGAAGGGGGGGGGGGGGG
>JABGLZ010000200.1:0-14766 GCA_014705045.1 Colletotrichum theobromicola | reverse complement strand
GTTCAAAGAGGCGAGGGGAGGGGAGGGGAGGGGGGTAGGGGCGGTCACCCAAAGGAGAATGCCGTTGGCGTTGTCGAGCACTGTGGTCCGAAGAACCAGTATGTACACTCGAGTCACACACACACATACATACATACACATGCACACACGCACGCATACGTTGCTCACCGACATGACACGAAGGGGTGAGGAGGCTAGAGAGCTCCCTTGTCCGTCGCCCTCAATATCAGAACAGAGCAACACTCGCACACGCACATACCACCATCACCATCACCACCGCCAATCACTGCTAACTACACTAGCAAAACCAAAGAGAACAGCCAGATTTCGGATCTCTGAAAGTTGATAGGAGGCTTCCGTAGCTCTAGCTCACACTGAGGGGCAACGCCAGCACCGGCTTCTTCTGTCACCCGCAGGCCAATTACTCACATACGTCTGTGCTTGATGGATGCAAGTCAGTCGGGGCCGAAGCGCCGCCGCCGCACCAAGTCAGGAGGGAAGGTGTGGCTTCCAACTGTGAGCTAGGTATGCTCTGCTCTGCCTTGACTTTGCCTTGCCTGGTCAGTGTGTCCGCGCTGCGCGCGGGCGGTTCATGGGCCGTTCCAAGTTCAACGGTGAGCCCAGCCCCAGCCCAGCCCAAAGGGCGAACGAACGAACTACTACCACGAGGTACATGACTAAACTCAGCACCCTCCCGATGCTTTGCAGATGAACTAGGCAGGCAGGTGCCTTGAGTCTGCGCAAGATTGAGCGGAGGCCCGGAGGCGAGTGCGCGCGGGCGAGCAGGGAACACATTTCCGTGTACTGCGAGGCAGTCTCCTAGATAGACTAAGTATGGTTGGGGCGCGCTTGGCCCGACTTCCTTGTCCTGGCCAGCCAGCCAGCCAGCCAGGCTCAGCAGGAGCTCGGTGGGCGGAACGAGTCGGGAGAGAGAAAGATGTGCGTTTTGGAGCAACACCGGTCCTTGATGGGGACGGAGGGTGTGAAATGGTCTACATTGTCACCTACAGTGGCAGCAGACAACGGAGACAAAACTCGGCGGCGGGGAACTGAAGCCTGAAGGGCAACATTGACTACGGAGACGTCTGACGGGGAAGCTGAAGGGCGATAAGCCGCCGGGTTGTTACTACTCGCTCCTATCCCCGTCCCTGCTTCGTGGGAATCCTTCGGACGCAGGTCCGTATAGCACGCAAGTTTGCTCTCTCCTTTCTTCTTGTCCTTTCAGTCCATTTTGCCGTCTAAAAGTGGATATGGCGTGCGCAGAAACATTGTGTGGCAGCTATTTTTTTTTTTCTTTGGACTCGGAAGTATCCTTGGTGTATGGAGCTACGTGGACGTACAATCAACTCTCACACCACAAGAAGCGGCCCAAACTCCTCATTCTCTTTATTTTCCACTTCTTGGAAACAGGAGGAGAGCCAGGAAAGTTGCTGAAATAAAATACCAAAACGTAGAGTGAAAAAATAACATTCAAAGAGGATTCGGGTCGGGAGAGTCAACCCAGGTATGGTATTGAGTCTGTGTGTACATGGCGGAAGACTCGTGATGTGCTAAAACGTGCCTCCAGCCCATTGAAAGGCCTCTGGCTCTATTAGGGTCAGGTCCGAAGGGAGGGGCTTGCTAGCCGGCGGAAAGACAAAGAAACGCAGCGGACTAGAGAATTCAATGGCGATGTGGCCGTCCACCCGGCTCCTGGTACGCTTGGAAAGGTGGCGGCGAGATGACGGGCCTGGCGGTCTGCTAGCGAGGCCAAGAGAGCAGGGGCATAGATGGTACAGGCTGATAGAAAAAGGCGCTGTCTGGTGGTATGGAGCGGATGAACGAGATGACATGATGTTAGCGGCCTTGCGTTAGTTCCCATGGGCGGTATTGTCCAGCGGTTCTAGTTCGATTTGCTTGGCGAGGAGGGGCTCATCTTTCTGGCCATGAATGGAATGAAACAGACGGTCAGAAAAACCAGTCGGGCTGGAATGGACGAATAGAAGAAGAGATGTAGAATTGTGAGGATGGAGAGGGAAGGGGGTGGGATCTTGCAGCGCGCACACCACCACATGGTGTGTGGAGGGGGACAATAGAGAAGGGGGAACGAGAAAAAAGGCCATCTGAGCGGTGTAATCGCCAGGTACCGTCTACTTCGCCCCAGTCACTGGCACCAGACGGCACCTGGAATCGATGGCTCGGGGCCACCGAGGAATGAGGGGAAAATCCGAATGTCCCTATTCAGAGACCTGGAGGAGGCAGGCCGGCGGGCGGGCGGGACACGGGAAGTGAAGACCAGACGTTCGTCTGGCCTCGATTCGCCCTCGTCTGGCTCTGTCTGAGGTTACATCCTGACGTGCAGCAATCTTGCAGGACAGCTGTCCATCCGGAAGCATCAAGATACGTCCGTATGAGTCTTGGTCTTCGATCTGTCCGTTGAAAACCGCCAGGGTTGGTATCTCTATTCGTTACACTAAACGATGAGGCGCATTATGAACAGCCATTCTAATGGGTCTTCAGGCCTGTTGTGGTTGGAGAGGCTTCTGTCGACTGGTTCGAAAAGGGACGTCACATGTCCTTGACGCCATGCGGGCGCAATTCCCCAGGATATGGCGACGTCTCTGCCTGCCGCCCGCCGCCGTGGGCCGTACAACCTACAAGACAGCACCCTGAGGTACGTGTGTCAGACAATATCGGGGACTGTACGGCCATGTACCTGAGTGTCGTCTTCTGGCCAGGCACGCACACGCAGATTCACAGTCTCTGGGAATGAGAGAACCCGGGGCAGCCCAAGGTGCAAAGTGGACAGACGAGACGGTTGTCGGAAGGGGGGAAAGGACGATACGAACCCGAAGCTCGGACGATGGACGTGCCGCAGGCGACGGCAGGGCGGTCAGTTGTTCTGAAGGGGGTGGTGTGGGAATTCGGCGTGAGGGGCAAGGAAGGAAGGGATGGAACGAGGCGTGCTGACTGAAAACGGCGGCGCTATGAAGGTGTCTCTCCCAGGCGGTACGGATGTTGGATTTACGTTGTGGCTTTCCCAGCCTGGCTGAAGAGCTAAAGTTCTGGGAAAGGACGAACGTTTGGGCCGCGCCAAGGTACGAACGAGGGAAGAGAAGGGGAGTGCGTTGCAGTAAGTTGGCAGCAAACAAGCAGGAGAGAACCTGGAACCACGCCGCCATAGCAGGCGTAATAAGGTAAGTTGAGGCAGGCGGCAACATTTCAGCTGGAGAGGCGAGCCACTAGCTTGTACGTCTTGTACGTGCGTATGAGGGCGAGCAAACCTTGAGTGTCGACCCGTGAAGTGCATCGAAGTCTAATTCCATGACGTGCGAGCATACCATGGCCATCTTGGACAGCCTGTTGAGCATTCTGTGCTTCTCAGCCATGTTGCGACTCGCACAATCAGGTTCCCAATTCTCTGTGTTGTGGTGGAGTTCTTCTGCCGCTCCTAAACTCGATATATCCCTGACCGGCTGACAACATCACGGTAGATCCATGGGCCAAGCACGTGTGGCGATTTCAGGAAACGGATCTGTCTCTCCAGAGTCCAATGGGTTTGGGTCAATGACCATCCTCTTTCCCCTGGTCTCACGGTCGCCTCTACCCATCTTTTGCTGCAGAGTATTTCCGTCAAACTAACCGCATTCCTCCAGACGACCAAAAGCGATGTGTTATCACAAAAAGCCCGCCAACAGCCGGTCCAACCGCAGCCCTTTCCGTCGACAACCCAGCAAGTCATCCGAGCAACATTTGATCTGAATGACACCGAGACACCTTGAGAGTATTTGGGTCAGAGACTGCAAACGACTGGCCATGGGACCACTAAGCTATGCTTAATTTGCATGTACCATCTGTCAACTCCGTCTGCTCTCTCCCTCGAACCGTTCGAGCTAGGCAGCCGAGGATGCTTGTTGATCCCAGATGGATCATGTTTATTATCGAGCATTCCTGGGAAGTAACGGACTGTCGCTCCCGCCCACGCCTGTCTTTCGGCTGTCCCCGTCCGAGCAATCCAAGGGATAAGCATCCCCATGATGGAAAGCGGCACAGGCAGGAAAAGTTTCCTATCAGTGACTGGCAAGGGCGTTTGGGCCCATGAAGAGGCATAAACAGAGAACGGAGAAGGCCGACAATCTCAGTACAGACATTCCGTACAATAAGAACCATGGTTATCAACTTCTAGGCTTGTGTCTCACATCAGCTATCCAAGCATCCTGACGGTCTGGGCTAGCCAGAAACGATTAAAGACGACACCGCCACCCTTTCCGATCCCTTGCGGAATCTTCCTCCCGCCCGAAGGCCCGACTCCTTGGGACCTAAAATGCCACTGACAGCACCACTGAAGTTGGCCTCGAACGAAGGCAGCGGATCGACGAACGCCGACCGAAATTACCTTGCGAGTCAGCCATAATATCGACCGAGACACTTTGTCGATGATAAGAATTCGGAAGACCCAAAGCCAGCTTCGCCTATTCCGAAACTGTTAGGAGTAAGCTTCCTGTCGGTATGACTTGCTGAATTGTATGCTGGCAGAGTGTGGGTATGATATCTGAGACATGGAAGCTACCTTTCAGGTAGAAATCTTCGACATATACAATTACTTGTAATTGTGGTTCTGTCAGTATGTCTGTCATGTCCTTTCGTTCTTACCAGGGTTAGGGTTTGAACGACTGATTCGAACTCTAGATTTTGTTTACCGCGCAGTCTTCGCTCGAGTCGTCCATCCGAAGGCACACTGAGGAATGTCTGAGCTGTGATACCTTCCAAAAATCCTGGTTTTAAGCGAAGGCGGCGCGGCTGGAGTATGTCTTGCGGACCATTCCAGTTCCCCTGGCACGAACTAGTCTGGACCAGACTGTCGGAACCAATGTCTCATTATTTACGCATACGGCTCAGTGGCAATAGTCGATTTTGAGTCGACACCCGATGCCGCCGTGAGACATTTGCCGTATTCAGTCAACGCTGAGTATCGTTTCGTCTCGGCTTATTTGCCCAGCAAATGCAATGTCTCGCCAGACGTGCCTCATAGGGAGACCGCCATGTTTGACTAGCAATCTGTCACGGGACATTGAGCTTTCCACACCGTGTGGAGCTGTTGTTTTGGTGCTGACCACCACACCTCTATGGCGATGTTTGCGGCTGGGGGAAATCGCATGATCATGAATCAACAGGATAATGACCGACCTGGATAGAGACTCACGGAAGCTGTGTGCAGTCGGGAGTTCAGTGATGATTGGTCAGCCAAATGTGACTTTGGCGATACATGACAGGCACCAAAGTCCTCCATTTCACAGTTAGAGAGCCTCGATCAGAAATTCCAGTTACTGTCGAGTGAAGCCCATGCAAGCCTTAGGTACAAGTGAATGGCAGCAGAGAAAAGGTCAAGTGGTGTTGGCGATAGAGAAGCTCTGCATCTGCTTGTCGCAGTTCGCATACCAACCGACTACGGCAGACAAAGGTCATGGATGGAGCAAGGCACTATTCGCTCTGTGATTTCTGTCCCTTCTATCGATCTCTTGTGCGCGGCCCAAAATAAACCTCGGAGTTTCTGACTTATCTAAGACTAATAGATGATGTCCTCGATACGGACCACGGTGAAAATGTGCGCTGGCTTGCCCGCAGGCTAGTGCTTGCCTTACACTTGAGGGCTCAATTCGTCATCTGCTCTATCCCTCTTGGAGAATGAGTGCTCCCCGTACTACTTCCCTCCTTATCGTGGAATGGATATTTGGTCCCTCTGAGTCGTTTTGCACTTGGTAAATGATTCAACTGCCAAAGAAGCCGTCAATTTGACCACCTGGACCAACCAGGCCCTCTTGACTCAGACACACGTCATTTTACGGCTAGAAGTATGTCATTGTATACCAGAAATAATGTACTAGATTTATCAGTCTCGCAGGCTGTCATAGAATCCAAAATATCTAAATCTCTGCTTTCATATGTCAAGTTCTCTAGCAACTCTCCCAACCACCACAACACCCAACAGGTAAGCGAAATGTAAAGATCAAGTTAACATGATCGAATCTTTCCAGACATGCATCTAAATTGAATTATTTTTTTTTCTGCCCACCGCTTATTTGCCCATCGGTGAGTAGCAGCGTGGCCCACGATATCCTCAACTCTCACCTAGGTGAAGGCGTCTGTGCTCGAAAAGCGATCGGTGAGGGCACGTTCACCGAGGCTACTCACCGAATGCTTCACCGATGAGTGTGGATACCCGGAACGGACAGCACACCGGCTCCCGAAGCCGGCGGCAGCCATGCCGCCATGCCCAAGCGAGGCAACGACGGGACCAGGGGTGCCCCGGGTGGCTTCAGTCCGGTTCCGCGTGTCGCGACAAACCTAAGATTCAACCAACCCTTGCCATGTATGGGGGAGGCTTCAGGGACCTTCTACGTTTTGGTGCGAGCTGTCACCTGTCAAACTTGCCGAGGCGGAACGAATGAACCAGCGGGCTGGACTAGGCTTGGCTTTGCACCAGAAAATCAACGTCGTTCCAAGCCATGTGGTCTCTTTATTTTACGCTTTACAGTTGCCTACTCTCGCTTCCAATCTTCTGCCCGGTCAAATCGCGAACGACACCCGTCTTGGGATGCTGTTCCAATTATGGCCAGTCGACACGTCATGCATAGCAAACCTTGTGCTGTTCGGTTAACCCGCCAAGCCAATTCCATCACGCGGATGGTTTCTCATGGCTGGGAGGTCATACCAGGCCTGTAATTAGTCACAGATACTCAAAGTGGTGGTGGTGGTGGACTGTATAACAGAATTGGAGATCATGAACGTCGTTGGTATCATTAAGATTAGAGTGCTAGCCTTGGCCAGCCTCCATCTATGCCTGTGTGCCGGTGATGGCTCTGTATCTCGGCTTCCTTCTGTTTTGTATCTTATTATGCACCCGTCACGTGCGCCTTTCCGCCCTCTCTCATCCACCCGCGCACGCAATCCTGCAATTCCTGAAGCGTTTACCTCTCCGTCAGTCGTAATCAGTGTCCATGTTTGGTGTTGGCGGATCGGGCGTTGGCGTTGACGAGCGTCCCTCCACGCTCATCTCTTCGCGGTAGTTCATCTGTCCGTATTCATTCCTCTCAAGTACGAAACAACGCTCAGCGTAAACGCCGTTCTCATTCTGCCGGCGCCAAGCAGCGCTGAACCGACGAACCATGACTTTCCGCCAGCCGCCTACGTTGATGGTGATTTGCTTCCAAGGCAACTCCGGATTGGTATGCTCCCTTCCGCTCAGAAGAAATTGGAAGGTGCGGACAGCTGCGTCGTAGTCGCGATCCATGCCTGGATGTACGACCTCTAGCGGATGGAGGACCGTCTGGACGTGAAGTGTAAGAGTCTGCAGACTGCGGAAGCTGCAGATAGCGCGTAGGAATTCGGGTGGGTCGCAAAGAGCCACGTCCATGTCCAACTCCAGTGTGTGGACGTATGGAAGCCCCTGCGCCAGGGTCGCGATGTCTTCGGCCCAAAGAGTCGGGCACCGTCTGTCCTCTTCGCCAAATCCCACATGATCGCGGAACCGAAGTTCTTGCAGCGAGTTTCCATGCCTCAAGATACCGTCCAAGGGGAAGAGCTGGACGTGGCATGTGATGCTCAGTGTCTGCAGCGCCTTGATATGGTTTGCTACGAGCAGGTACATGCCCCCCGTCGCTTCCTGGCGTTTGTCCACCAAATGTGCACTGTAGTCTTCGCAGTGCAGCCGCCGCAGGCCTGTCAAATCGGTGAAATCGACGGAGGACAGGAAGTTGAAGACCGGAACGGATATCAAATCAAGGGACTCAAGATTGGCAAAATCCCAACACGCTCGGGTCTCCTCCTTTGAGTGATTCCAATCGTACGACTTGAGTACCAGGTCCTTTAGCGGAGGCATTCGCTCACCAGTCGCAAATTTGAAGTTCGTTCCCTGGCCTCGGTCTTCGTAATGGAACGTCTGAAGACGGCGCGACAGCAGGAGGAGCTGTTTAAGTGAGTTCAGCCGAGTCGTAAGCGGTGGCGCAGGACTCGCCAGTTTGAGGGAAACCAGGAGGTCGGTCGGTATCGCTCGAACGTAGGTGTCTCGCAGCTGCCCCTCGAACTCTCGGAGTGGGAGATCCTCAACGAGCAGTTTGGTTCCATTGAACCGCGTATGCTGTGGGTTGAGTACGTCTGACGGAAGCCATAGCCGCCCTGACCTGAACTCCGCGTCTACATATTGCCACCTGCGAAAGGGGTCAGTGGGGGTTGAATCGCAACCGGGTGCGAAGATCAGCTTACCGCACAGTTTTGAGCCTTTGGACCCGATCCAGCACTCTCCGAATGCCGTCCGGGTCCAGGTCGCTACGCACGACCACATGGTTGGTAAAGGTCGACACATGGCGCAGAAGATTAGGGAACAGTGATTCGGCGTCGGGCGCCACAATGCGTTCATTAAGACGTAGCGTCTGGTAAGTTACGGGGGTCGCAATCGCATCAAAACGTTTTGATATGCATCGTGATGCTGCAACGGCACGCTCGTCAATTTCTCGAAGCTTCAGATTTCTGGTAAGTCAATGCGTCGGGTTTATTATGCCTTTGGAGCAGTGAAGTTCGAATGGCGAGAGGCACATACCTGCTCAAAGATGAGAGCCAAGAGCTCGGAGCTGAGGTCGTTAAGAGACCATTTTTGAGGTGGTGAGCGGAGGGAGGATGCGGTAGCCATTCGCCAACAAGTGGCGCTTCCACATGAAGGAGCAGGAGTGAGTCAGGGGTGGATTAAGGAATAGGGTGAGGGAGGTAGAGGTAGGGGCGAGCAGAGAAGCTTAGAAGTTGGCATCGAGGGGGGCAGTAAGGGTCTTATCAACGGTTCCATCAAATGCGAAGAGGTTGTGCTGTTGAAGAGAGCTGGGATGGTCCGAAGTCATGATCCGCCAGTTGACAGACGGGGCTAATCTGTTTGCGGACAATGTCACGAGCGGGTACAATAAGATGACCCAGGTTAGCCAGCAGCAGCTAACTAGCCGTGTGGCGACTGCGGGACGGAAGCGAACACAGAGGCGCACCGGCGACGGCGACGAAAAGGCGGAGGATGAGGAGGAGGTCCAGGTGGAGGCAGACTGGACAGATCCAGGGCCGGGATAGGGATGTGATGGAGTCAACGAGGGGCCATCTACATTAACTCGCGGAAGCCGCCTGCAAGACGAAGGCGTAGTAAAATGCAGCCCAGGTCTTGGTTGGTACGTATGGGGGTGCGTATGTACGTAGAGATGTTGACAGGTTTCTTGGCTGCCGCGATGTCTCGATTTGGTGGGAGAGGCGAATATGGCGTCTTGATATTGGTCCGTCTCCCGAATCGGACCGGGCGACTGTGATGAAGAGAAGGGACAAGGAGCGTTTGTGGGAGGCCACAGTCATCAAAAAAAGAGGCGAATGGGTCAACAGAAGGACAAAATTGTGGACGGAGGTTGGGGTGGTAGACACTTTTCTAAGACTAACACGACAAGCGTCATTGAAGGAGGTGAAATGATGAGACAGGCCGAACAAGCGTGCCAACGCTATGCGTGACACGCAGGCCATCAGAAGCAACGGCAGAGAGAGACAGAGACAGAAAGAGAGAGCGACGGAGTGAGATACCAGATACTCACGAACCTGCGGGCAGCTCGCCGGGTGCCCCGTACCTCGTACATTTGGTGGTTTGGGGACCAGCAGAGGAAGAAGCAGGTAGGGATTGGAGAGGTTTGGGACCCCGGACATGGACAACCAGACCGAGTGGATAGAACATGTTTCAATTGACCTGGTCCGCCTTGAGACGGGGGTCCTGGTGCTGGAGGTACTTCATGGTGAATGTGTACCCCCTGGTGCTTAGGAACGTCCGTCAATGAACCAGTGGCAGGGAAAGAAACATGGGAAGGAGGAGACGAATAGAAAAAGACAGGTGTATCTAATGAGGGCTGCAAAAGCGAACGTGTGAGAGAAATGAACATCAGACGTGGTGGACTGGAGAGACACGGCCACGAGAAAGAGGGAGAGTGAGTGAAGGAGAAGGAAGGGAGCGCGCCCATTGGTGAGCGGTCGGTAGGTCAAGGGACGTTTCGCAAGAATGTCCCAAAAGGGAAACGCAGATTTCAGCGGCATGGGTAGATCCCAGCGGAGTCTAGAAAGACCCCCTGGCTAATGCGGGGGTTGCAGCAATCCGAAGATCGCTGCCGTCTGCATGCATAAACACGGTATTTGTGCATATCCGCGCCCGATATTTGAGACCAGTCCTTACCTACTGGGCCTTACCTAAGGACTAAGGTCACCGCCCGCCGTTCATGACCCTCCAATCAACCCGCCCTGTCCCTGCTAGATGCCCTGCTCTGCGGCCCTGTCTTGCTGTCGTCTCCTCTCGTCAAGACCAAAAAAAAATCTTCCGCGTCTTCGTCTCCGGATGGAACCACGATCCAAATTCCAATCCCAGAGCCAGCCTTCCTTGCAAAGTGCCCCTCTCCACTGCTTCCCAGCAAAACGGAACCTGCCTCCTCCAACGGCAACCCAACCTTGGGTACTGCTGCTAGTACATCATTCACCCGCGATTTAATGTCTCCAAACACTCTTCTCTCCATACTACGCTACCAGACTGGCCTCATCCATCTTCATTTCCCAGCTTTCCCAAGAACCCGGCTAGCTGGCAGCAAGGGAGCTTACCGCTTCGGCACGTCACAATGGCTCATGGATTCCCGCGGCCACCTCCGTGTCTTGTCTCGTCGCTGATACCCATCTTTTCCGCCTGAGGTAACGCAAGTGGCATACCCTCGACCACCAGCCATCCGCTCGTCATATCATCGGACGACGTTGGATGGGACCAACATGGTAGATGCTGCGTGTGCTAATGTTGCCGCCCCAGCAGTCACTGTCAATCTTCAACCTCGTAATCTGCGATTCTGGGTCTGGCCTGGGGCCTGTTGTGATAACCCATGGTCAGAGTGACGCTTGCCTTGCTGATAAGATGACCGCACATGTTTGTCGAGATGACAAGCAACTCGTTCTTCGCTGTTTTGAGGTATCCCGCCGGCTGTATGAGCGAGAGCCACTTCGTTCTCGGGTACTATGGCCGTGCAAACCTGCTGTGCCCTGCTTGAGACGTGGACGTCGGTGCCTTGTCGAGCCCATTCAAATCGGCCCAACGGGCGAAAGTCTACAGAAGGGCGTTGATCTCGACAAAGCTCGAGTCATCAGCCTCCTTCCGCACGCGCGCGCACACACACACACGTCTGCCGCACCTGTCATCCAGCCCAACAACCCAATCGCGAGCCGGGCTGCGAACAGACATAGAGTCGTAGGGGTGTAGGACCTGACACGTGAACCTTCAACCTCACGACCCAATCGCTGGTAAATGCTGGCGACAAAAGACAAGATGGGATAAAGGTTTGATTTCCCTGCATGTCATGTCAAGCCATCTCACTTTTCAGCAGGTAATATGTACGGTATGGTATGGCATAGCATGCTTTCGGTTCCTTCTCACAACGCATGAAGAAATGTGAACCCTTTGACTTGTGACGCTCAGATTCCCGCCGTCAAACTTGAAGCCCCTGCTCGACAAACTCCGTGCTCCCTGCGACTCGCGGCCCGCAAGTCGTTTTGGATTGGGGTGGGTCTTGACTGAACGGTGCAGTCCCAGTGACCGACCCGCGCAAACCAACCGGGACGGGACCCATATCCCATGAAGACCCAGAGCCATGGTGGGTTGGATTACATCTTGCAACGTTGTCTGGGAACTAGTAAGCAGCAGTACGTACACTACTGCGAATACGTAGGAAGGCTTTGGGATTGCGCCCAGCCCAAGTCTTTCAAATCTGCATGTATTCATACTACCTATCGGCCACCACAGTACTTCGCAGTAGGTATACTAAGTATATGGTCGGCAATATTCCGTTATCCGGGCTGCTGGCCAGCAAATGGATGCGATTTGCTCGTCTGGTTTCTCGGTCATATCCCTGCTGATGCATCCGTTGTCGAACAGGGCCCCCCGGATCGCCCGTGCCTTCTGGCCTGTGTACCCGCGAATTGAATTGTGCCGAAGGTCGATCTGTTTAGTAGGTATTCGTTTTATTCTTGCTTTTTCTTTACTCTCCATCTCTCTCCCTTCCCCCGGGGCTTTTGTGAACGGTGTGTCGATTCTGCACTGCCGCAAGAAACATCCGCGCCGATGCGGCACAGGATTGACAGGCACTCAAAAACAACGTTGTGTTGGGGTTCGGGGCAAAAGCAGCATCAATCCCGGCTGCCATCGCTCACACTTCCGTGCCGTCCGCAGTTCCACGCCTACATGCATACATGCATAGTACGTGCGTATGTACGGCATGACATCCCATTATGTACGACGAATGACTGTGCCCAAGCAATGGAATCAAGCCAGAGGAATGTCCACGTCAGTGAGAAGCCGAAATGTCAGAACATGCTGCGTCAATATGCGTCTTGACTGCAGACTAGCCGTCGCGACTACCATAGTACTTACTGCCCACTACGCTATTCGTGTACATGTGCATGCATACGTCAACGAGCGAAACCGCTTTTGGCTCGAGTCGCGACGTCGGTACCAAGAAAGCCGCAGCGCAGCGCAGCGCAGCATGCGGGCGGGCGGGCAAACGCGGCGGCGGCTCTAATACCGTTTAGGTGAATGATCCGCCCCACACGCCGCAACGACACTACTATCGAAATCCTTGTACTCTGAATCTGCATTCCTTGTATCTGAATTGGGGAGCGGAAGTGGGCGCTTGTTGTCGAGTTCACATTGACTGACGAGCTCGTCGTCATTCCAGTCCTCATTCATCTGCCTTCGTTGTACCTCTGTAATGAGAGATCGGGACGATGCAGAAGACGCACAAAACCGTCTTGTTTATCGGATAGGTCGACACGAATGTCGGTCCGAGCCTCTCGCATCTTCCCGGTCTCATCTCGTGGCGATGCCGCTCTTGAACAAAGAGTCTGTCGGTCGAACACGCACTAGCCTGTCATTGTAGGCGCGCACTAGGCAAAATGCTCTCAACATGACCACGTCCAACGTGGCAACTTGTCCACTTCATCTCAAGACGTTTCCGCGGCAAACCATGGCGGGTGGCCCTGATTTTAGAACAGAGGTGCGAACTCTAAATCGGCCCGCCCATAACGATACAATGGTACAGAGAGGCAGGCTGTCCATCCCTGGCCGATACTCGACTCAAACTCGACGTTCCTACTCTGTCTTCTGCTTCCAGAACAAAAGGATAACACCCAAGAACGGGGCGCACGGAGCCTAAGGTTGCTGAGGGGCTGGTCGATCTTGTTCCATCAGCCGCATCGTCTGATCTCCGCCCAAAGATTCCAGAGATGCGAGTGGTCCATCGCACCCATGTCAAGCTCCCTGCACAGCCCGCCGCTAGGTTTTCCACGTTGCAACCTGGCCAACCAGCAGCAATTGACGACTTTCTTCACAACGCCCTTTACTCGGCCTAGCCTGCTGCCATCAACAGCACCGCTGTCGACTGCCATGAATTATGGATACCAGAACGACTGTCATTTCCTTCTTCGCCCAAAATGCTGGTCGAGAGAGGCCCAGCAAGCGAAAACTACCTTGGTTGGTTTCAACAGCCCGGGTCATCAACCAACGAATCAATCTATCGAATCCGCTTTTCTGCAGCTGCACATGGTAACCTCCGTCTTCTCACGATATGGTCCTTTCGACGTGATCCATGGGAGGTATCCCTTGCTGACATGATCGAACATGCTCTGTGCATCTCTTCCGCCTCGTCACTTTCTCTGTCTCTGTCTGCCTTCCAGTCTCTGTCTCTCTCGCCCGCAATTCCTGATTCAAGGGGCTCATGAGCGTTAAGCCTACTTGAGAACTCGCGTCTCCAACGCTCGAGTATCGCGGCACTTGCTCCTCTTTGATAGGGCGTCGTTGAAACAAGGCTGGCGGACGAGGGTTCCGAGCCCTCCCTCCAAACCCGTGAGTTGAGGCCAGGCGAACCTAGCACGATTTGCCGCCTCTGCGCGTGAGAAGGTTTTACTATGGACGTTAGCAGCAAAAGGGTCGTCGCGCAGAGTACGCCTCTAACGTCTGTGGGGAGAGAAGGGGGCCGCGCTGACTTCATCGTCCCATATGCCGAGACGGGTGTTGTTTGCAGCACCCGGCACGTCCCATCTCCAGGCGTTTCCCCCAGCACTCAGAAAGTCTCTTGCCTGTCGACATTGGGTCGGGGCAAGGACTTGACAGCCTGGCTTTTGCGATGGATCAACCCAGCACAGTGGCGACGAGGGAGGGCTTCTAGCGCTTCAAGAGTCGCGATTGGTGGCGCTCACGCCTTCCATCGTTTCCCCTTTTAGGACTGGCTTGCGGCTCGAAATGGCTTCGATGGCTGCTGCCCGCGCTACGGCGGTAGCCAAGAACGCTACTGGAATTCCTACGGATGGAAGCTCAGTGGTCGTGGTATTTGATCTATCTAAAGACTTGCTGCCATCTTGGGAGGGGAAGACAAGCTCCTACTAGTGTGCAATCACACCAACAACCTATTCCTCCTGAGCAGTGCCTTTCAAATACGGACGTATCCTAGACCAGAGCCCGCAATACGACATTCTTAATGGGTCAGCCACAGAGTCAGCCGAACCATGTGCCCTCGCAATCATCATCCGATCCGGCCATATTCATCTTCCTAAGCAGACGGGGAAATCTGACAGTTCCTCGTCAGCGTCGGAGAATGGTAGGCGATTCCGTCCCATCTCAAAGGAGAAAGAGAGGCGCCGCCAACCGTCCCAAAATTTTGAATGTCGAATCCCGAACCCCATGTCTGGGATGCCGCCCCCCCC
>JABGLZ010000196.1:0-17232 GCA_014705045.1 Colletotrichum theobromicola | reverse complement strand
TATATAGTGCAGAACAGGGGATAATGACAACGGATTTGTCATTACCGAAGCTTTTGCTTTGTGCCACAGTTGGTTGCCCTGACCTGCTCGTAACACTTTATTTTCTAGTAGTTCTTAGTTCCTTTCTAGTGTTCCTAGGTAAATAAATAGTTTTCCTTATTATAGTCTATTTACTTCTATTAGTAGTTAGATATATCTATAAGGGTACTTAATCTATTAATACCTTTATAGTATAATTAGGATAGGTATAACTAGTGCAGATATTATTCCTTATTCTTAATATTATTACTAGTATTATATAAGTTTATTAGTTATATTTATAATATTCTTAGCTAGTTCCTATATATTATCTTTATATCTATATCTTTTCTACTTAATAAAGTACTAAATTCTTTATAGTTCTTATATATAGTTAATAATTTATTTAACTTTATATTTTAGTTTATTATCTTCTATAATAATAAGGTTATTTATTTATAATCCTCAGGGTGCTAGTTTAAGAAGTAAAATATAAAAGATTAGATAATACTTTATTATATTAAGTAGGTTAAGTTTGAAATTAATTAGTGAAATTTATTTGAGGATTTTAAAGGGTCTAAGTTTTTTATAGTCTAATTTATTATTTAGTTATTTAGTTTTAATATTTCACTATATAAGGTAAGCATTATCTCCCTCTTTTAAGGTTAATCCCTTAATTCTTTATTTATTACTAAAGTATATTATTTATTTATATATAAATTTAAGTTCTTTATATATATTATTTTAGATATCTTTAATTTATCTAATTATAGCTATAGCCTTAATTACTACTGAGCTAGATAATAGTTCTCTATATGCAGTTAGTTTGAAACTATAGTTAAGGTAGAAGGGGGATTCTTTAATACTTTCTCTTACTGTACTATTATAAATAAACTAAGCTATTAGTAGAAATACTACTTAGTTATCTTAGTTATAATTAATATAAGCGTAGAGGTATATTTTAAAGATTTAGTTAACTTTTTCTATTTATTTATTAGTCTATAAGTAAAATATAGTAGATATTAATTATTTAATATTAAGTTATATTATAATTAACTTCTAGAATTTAGATATAAAGATCTTATTTCTATCTGATATAATTTCCTTAAGTGTTTTATAGTTAGTAATAATATATTTAAGGAATATATAAGTGAATTCTTTAGTGTTACTTACTTCTTTATATAGGATGAAGTAGGTATATTTTATAAGTCTATTTATAATAATAAGAATACTATTATAGTAGACTCCTATAAGGGGTTTTTAAGACTTTAGTAGTTTAATAATAAAGTTAAGTGATATAGAGTATTAGGTGGTTTGAGGTATAAATAAAGGTTATAATAATCTATAAAGTTAATATTAGAATAGTTTGCTTTTTAAGTAGACTTTATAATCTTTAATTACTTTTATAATATATTCTCTAGTAACTTTATCTCTATATTATTATCTAAGTTGTTTTTAGGTCTTTATAATTCCTTAGTAACTATATATAGGTAGTAAATAGAATTCTATAATAGCTTTATTATTTAGGATACTAGTTAGGCTAGTTATAGATTGTCTAGCTATTATTAAGAGCTTAGTTATTAGTATAATATCTTTGTTTTTATTATATTTAAGAATTACTTAGGTTTCTTTTAGTATTAAGATATTATAGTTTAGTTATTAGCTTAGAGCGTTAGCTCTGCTGTTTTCTAATCCTTTCTAATAGATAATTTAGAAGTTAAATTCTAAGAGGAATTCTAACTATCTGATTTATTATTTATTAAGCACTTTTAATATAGTGAAGTATATTAAGTTCTTATAATCTATATATATAAGTACTTTATAGATAGTTTCTAAGAGTTTAGGTCTCTATTTTTTAAAAGCTTTTATAATTACTATAAGTTCTTTATTATAAATCTAATAATTAAGCTTTAGTCTATAGAGTTTATATAAGAAGAAGGTATATAGATATAGTTATCCTTTTATATCTTATTAGGATAGTTATACTTTAAGGGTGAAGTTAGAGGTGTTAATCTTAACTTTAAATTAATTCTATAGATTAGGAATTATTAAGATAGGTTTACTAGTAATATATTCCTTTATTTTCTTAAAAGTAGTTTCTTAGGGTTTAGTCTATTTAAAGGGTTAATCCTTATAGCTAAGATCTATAAGTAGTATATTAATCTTACTATAATACTTAATAAACTTCTAATAGAAATTAATTAATCTTAGGAAACTTTAGATATCCTTAAAGCTCTTTAGTATAAGCTATTCTTTAATTATTTTAACTTTATTTTTAGATATATAGATATATTTAGGGGTGATAATAAATCTAAGGTACTTAACTTATTATATATAAAACTTACTCTTCTTAGGTTTAACTAATAGTTTAGCTTTTTAAAGTTCTTATAATATAAGGTATATATATTTATTATATTATTTAAGTGTTAGGGAGAAGATGAGGATATTATTAAAGTAGATAACTATAAAGATATCTATATATTTTTATAGGATATAGTTAATTATATTTTAGAATATTATAGGTGTGTTAATAAGACTAAAAAGTATTATAAGGTATTTAAAATATCCCTTATATATTTAAAATATAGTCTTCTATTCTTCTCCTTCTTTTATCTTTATAAAGTTATAAGCTCCCTTAAGGTTAAGTACTATAAACTAATTAGCTTTATAGAGGAGTTATTATAGTTTATTAATAAGTAGTAGTAGGTATTAATTCTTAATTATTATATTATTAAGTATATAATAGTTAATATAAAGTTATAGTTTATTATTCTTTTTAGGTATAAATAGGATTAAGCTTCCTATTAGTAATATTAATTCTCTAATATATCCTTTCTTAAGGTTTTCTTTAAGATACTAATTAAATACTTATATCTCTATTAGGTTAAGTCTATAGATTTTATTAAATCTCAGCTCTTATCCTTCTTTAAGGGGTATTTTATAATTAAAGCTAGTGTGTTTTAGTAGTCTAGTTTCTAGTTCTTCTATAAAGAGTTTATTATATACTCTATATTCTTTTAGAATAGATAGAATTAGATCCTCCTTTTTATTAAGGTCCTTTATTATTATTAGTTATAATATATTTTCTTTTATTCTAAGGAAGTAAATATAGTATTTTGCTGTTTATTATTTAAGTATATTTAAGGCTTAGGTTCTATAGGGCTGCTTAGGGATTATGTCTTTATTTTCCTATTAAAGTTAGCTTATTCTCTAATCTATCTATAGGTTATTCTTCTTTAACTATAGTATTTCTAATATAAGGTTATATACTTTAATATCTATAATATTAAGTTAGAGTTATTTATTTTAATCTAAGTAACTTATTATAAGGGGTGTAGTCTTATTTCTAATAGTTCCTCCTTTATATTAGACTTATTCTTTTTCTATATTACTAAGCTAATAAGGGTGTTATTTTATATACTATAGCGTTTATAATTTATTTACTATCCTTAGTGATATAAAGTTTCCCTTTAATCTACTATTAATTAGTGTGATTACTATTATATTATTAATTATCACCTATAGTTATAAGTGTACCTTTTAGTCTAGGGATATTAGATATATAGACCTTATTATTCTTATTTATCTTAGTTTATTATTAGTAAGTAAGTCTAGTTTTTTAACTGCTTTAATTTTTTAGGGTATATAATTTATTTTCCCTATTGTTATACCCTTATAAGGCTGTTCTTATAGATTTTAAGTTATAGTGGACTGGATCTATACTTTATAATTCTCTAGATATAGGCCTTTTTTTCTTAATAATATATAAGGTATTTATCACACTAGTATTTATCCTATTATATATTCTTATTATATATATATCTTATAGGGTACTTTAGGCTTAGTATAAAAGTTATAAGGTTTCTATTAAACTTATATATCTCCTAGCTAGTGAGGATATATTCTCAGTATATATTCCTTATAGGTTTATTATTATACTTATAGGGGTAGAAGTAGTTTTTATACTTATCTCCTATATAGTCTTCACACTTATTAAAGAAGTATTAGGCTTAGAAGAGGTATTAGTGTCTTAGGTCTATTATTTTAAAGTATAGGTGGTCTTTAGTATAGAGTTATAATATATAGCCTTTTTATTACTTAGAACCTAAGATTCTAAAGAGTTTAATAGATTATTTATCCTTATAGGGTTTAATCCTTTTATAAGTGATTCACTCCTTTATATTATCTATAGTTTCTTCCTCTAAGCTTATATTGCTATTATTAGAGTTAATCCTAGGGGTAAGTTTAGTATAGTATCTAGCGTTCTATAAAGTAATATTAGTTAGTAAATTAGAGTTATAAGGGATTCTATCTAAGTTAAAACTAAGTTCTACTAAGTCCTCCTATTTAGTGTTATAAGTGGAGCTTCTTTCTCTAAACGTCTAAGTATTTATAAGTTTAAGTAATTATTATTCTTCTATTAGGTTATACTAATAGTTTAGTTCTTTATTAGATTCTTCCTAATTCTATTCTTTAAGCTCTTAGTTAATTTATTTGATTTATATAGGGTTTCTATATATATACCTTTATTATTCTAAGTATATAAGTATAATATTAAGTTACCTTTCTTATATTAGGTTATAGGGTTTATCTTAGATTTAATCTAAATAAGCTAGTTTAGCGTTTTATAGGTATATAATTCTTTATTTGTTATTATTTTTAAGCACCTATTTATATACTTATTATAGTGTTAGGGAAGTGCTAGTAGAGGCTAGTTATTAAACTTATAATATCTTATTAAGTTATTTAGAAGTCTTTCTAATAAGCCTGCTATTACTCTAGTAGACTATAGTAAAGGTCTTAATTCTTATTTTAGGGATTATTATATTATATCTAGTATATCTATAGTTAGGGTTATAAGGGTAGTATCTTATATTCTCCTTATTACTTCTATAGGTGAGGTACTTATTATTATAGTATTTAGTCTATAAGAGTACCTTATAAGGTACCTTATTAGTTATATTAACTTATTTATTTTACTTAGGTATAGGTTACTATTACTATTTCTTAAGCTAGTAGTATTCTTTAGTGATATATCCTTACTTATTATAATTAAAACACTTAGGTTTCTATAGCTTCTTATTACTATTATCTTTAGTAGTAGTACTAATATTTATTAGTTTGCTGTGATATCTATATATAATACTTTAGTATATGTTCTATCTTTAGCTATAGGGTTAATTATTCCCTTAATATTAGTTATATTAAATCTTAGTAGGTGGCTGCTATTAGTACTTATATAAGGTGTTAGTATATTATTATTCTTATATTTTTTCTTTTTATTATTTATAGAAGTAGTTATTAATACTAATAGCTAAGGTAGTATATATAAAGAAGTTTTTAGACTTAAGGTATTTAAATAGTTTATCTTTTACTTTACTCTTAAGTCCTTTATAAAAGAGGTATATTTTAGAGTCTTCTATAAGGTCTAGTTATATATAGAGACTTTAAAATTTAGCTATATATTCTTTTATAGATTTAATCTACTTTAGGTTTTTAATATTACGTTAAGCTTATCCTTTCTTATTAATTTCTTAAAATAGAGATCTAAGTACTTCTTTAAAACCTTAGAAACTAGTATAGATTTCCTTAGTCTTAGAAGTATAAGTGTTTAATATCTTATTATTTAAGTAATCCTCTTAAATAGGTTTAAACTACTTTAGGACTTTTCCTCTTAGAAAGCTAGTAGTATATATAACCTTCTTATATTTATAGAGGAAGTCCTATTAGTAGAAGTTATAATAGTTCTTAACTTAGTTAAGAAATCCTTTAAATATATTAAGTTCTCTACTATAGGGGATAGGTGTTAATAACTTAAGCTTCTATTAGTTTAGTATCTAGATAATATTAGTAGTAGCCCTTAAGGTATTAATTTCTTCTTAAAGCCCCTAGGTATCTAGGTTAATAGATTATTCTTAGAGTTATAGAACTTTATTCTCTAGGTTTATAATATATTATAAGCTATTTCTTAGTTATTAGATTATAAACTTTAGGTTATAAAGTTTAATAGCTATTTTATTATATATAGTTTAAACTTTAATAATATTATTATCTCTTTTCTTAACTTAAGTATAGAGTTTATTATATATTTCTTTTTTAAAAGAAACTTTATTATCTAAGTCTATATTTATTAAAGTTCTTTTAAGTTCTTCAACTAAGCTTTTAACTAGCTACTTAGAAGAAGAGGAAGATCTTAGAGTAGGGGATTTAGTAGAGGTATAAGAGGATATCTTATTTATACTATTTAGTAAATATTAATAGTTAACTTACTAAATAGGAGTAATTAAAGTATTATAGTTAGCTATCTAATAGTAGGGTTTACTAATAGAAGTTAGAGATTAATATATAGTAAATAGGTTTTATATTATAGTCCTAAGTTATAAGTTATAAGCTATTATAGATTAGTTTTTAGAAACTAAGGTAATTAGTTTTAAACTTAATAAGTTATTTATAGTATAAGTAAACTAAAAGTATCCTAAAGATAAATATAAAGTTAATTACTAAAGAGCTATAGAAGTCTAACCTTAAGCTAAGCTTAAGCTATTCTATATATAAGTCCTAAATAGTTCTTTTATTCTAAGACTAATAATCACTAGGTAGTCCTTAGTAGTAGACTGCTTATCCTATATTAGTCCTCTACTAAGACTACTTATCTTCTATTAGTCTTTCTTATTATTATATAACTTACACTATAGTTCTTCTATTCCTAAGTGAGTCCCTATTATTCCTATGATCCTATAGTATAAATGCCTTACCTTAGCTACCTAACGCCTAAGTAGGTCAGTCAACTGTTATCTATGCATAACGGGTCGTAACACTGCCATAGAACTCTGATGGGGAACAATATGAGGGGTCATTAAGCAACCTCTATGGCTAACCCATGGGGTATATGAAGGGGGGCTCAATTGAACTGACGCCTGGACACTTATGCTAATGGAAAAGTGGTGTGTTGATTCCTTTCGACTTATTTATCTCCAAAGTCTGCGTTAAGGAGTTAACAAGATGAACGAACTTGCAATCCAACGCCTTCTAAAGGCTGTTGAGAACTTCTGCCGTCGAACAGACCCTCGATATGAGCCGACAGCACGAGACGTTGATATCTTGTATCGATTCGTCAGCAGCCTCATTGAAACGAATATGGGAGCTGTAGAAACACTTGAAGGTATAATGCCTTCAAGATCTGATTATCTCGACGAGATCGACTTAAGGCCAAGGCAACGGCTTATCTAACGCGTAATGGCCGTTTGTCTCTCAGACAGCTCCCTCAATTGCCTGAGATCAGCAACGAGATTGGGCTTGTTGAATTCAGCGAGGGCATGGTGTTGTCTTATGACGATGCCATTCAAGCAACTATATGATCTCCACGATGCTCTGCAAGGATTTGATACCGCAATTAAGGAAGAAGCCTTTCGGATGTTCATCTCACTTCTAGAAAATGTGACCCATTACGTCCACTGGTGTAAGTCAATAAACATATATAACTGAGCTGGCTGAAATGGCACCTAACACACCGACAGTCACACGAAACCCAATAACGCCAAGGGAGCCGGGAAGTGACTACGTTCGGAGCGACAATGAGAAGCAAAAGGTACGCTAAGCACCCAAATGTCTCCTTCTGTTCTGACTAAATGTGGCTGAAACTGAGTAATATAGGTCATTATTCGAGACGGAGGCGTTTGCGTTTTAACTAGCAGAAAGAACGCAGAAGTTTGCCACATCGTCCCTTTTTGGACTTTGGGACGCCCAACAAGTACCCGATGTCTGTTACAGCATCTAGCTGTATTAATAGGCAAAAAAGCTGTTGATCAGCTCCTGATGCAACTGACAGAAGACGACGACAATGTCATCGATAAGGCATGCAATATGCTCTGTCTCAGTCGCCAACTCCACCGCTGGTGGGAGCAGGGGTTATTTGCCTTAGAACCAGTAGGGCACTGCAAGCGCAAGAAGCGTTCGGGCACACCTTTACCTTCCGCCAATGACGTCGATATGCCAAGTAAATCATCTTCAGCAGGCATATCCAGATCGTTGGATAAGTTAAAGCGCCGCGCAGATGAGCCTACTTTAGAAGAGTCCCCATCAAAGAAACAGCGTAACTCAAGCGCAGAGCAGCAGCCCAGCTCGAGTTCTATCGGCGACTTCGACAACGTAGCTGACCTTTTAGCTGCAGCCAAAGCACTAGCCGAAGCCACGGGAGGCGGCCCCCTCAATAGAGAGGACTTGGACGACGACGAATACGAGTACGGGATTATATTACGGATGCATTGGCTAAGAAAGACCAGCATCTCGTCATTGTTGGCACAATCACCGGACCTGACGACGGACCCCCGAGAAATCTGGAAAGAGTGGGAGGATCTTGACGAAGAGTACGACGCCTATTCCGCTCGGCCACTTGATGATGGCCATGTTGTGAGAATTTGGGCACAGAACGCGAAAGAACTGCCTCACTGGGGTTGCTTGATGCTGCAATGGATTGCATTTCGAATCCATCGTCTATCTGGCGGTGCTCCCAGATCTCTCTATGAACCAAACAGAGATGATGACGTGGATGCCTTGAAGGAAGAAGCGGACCATTTTGCTAGAAAGAGACTCGAGGAGCGGGCACAAGAACTGCCTGCAATCATGCAGCGTTCAGATGGATCGGATCGAAACGCTCGATCCGACACAGAAGATATCTCTCTATATGATGTGCCGGGTCGCAGTCCATCGGAAACGCTGGCGTCCGGTTCTGCTACTTCTTCAGATGATACACCCGCTCCCCCTCACACTCCAAGGTTATACTAGGCGCACAAGCCGGATGATGCGGGAGGGTTGACGGAGACACTCCAGGAAGACCGAATCTCCGGACTGGAGGACTAGGCTATTTCAAGAACTTCGGTTCCATTACGCAGTATTGAGACAGCTGATCGTGGCATCGTTTGAGAGGAGGATAGAGAGTCTCAAAGTTGACGAACACCACCGTAATTGATTCTAGTGTATTGGAATTGATGTTGCTTTTCGACCTCTTCATTTGAAACATTCCCTTTGCGAATCGATATTCCTGTGCTTTCTTTGAAGACCCTGAAGCATTTGAACCCTGAAATAAAACCCATAGTGCTGGAATTCGAATTAGCCTGAGCCTGTTTGGATTGTACGAATATTCAATCCATACGTTGCCGCTCAGCCTGCTCTTATAGCAGCTGTAGTAGCAAGTAGACTAAAGTAGTAATAAATAAGTCAGTCAAAAGATGTGACAAGTCTAGAATCAAGAAAGGATGATTTCAGGCTTAGTATGCTTCCTAAGCATCATCTACATTGGGTTGGGAATCGCCCATAGCATCCATTGAATATTGGGCGAAGTGATGTGTTACGATTTCTCACTATCTGAGAACTTTAATCACGCGCGTGACGACGACTTCGATTTGACGAGCACCTAGTACAGGACTTCAATTACAGCATCCTGCTATATGTGGCCCTCGGCTAACATATTCCCAGCCTTCTCCTTCTCACGCGTCAGTAGGATGACACAGGTAACCTAGCACCCATTCTTAACCCTAAGCCACCTCCTACAGAAGAGCAAGACCAACAAGAGCACAGCCTACGGCGATGGTGATATCTGCAACAGAGGCACGTCCAGCCGCAGCAACAACAATGACTGACGGCGTCGCCTTGCCCGACATGCTGGGCTGAACAGCGGTCGCGGAGGTCATAGTGGGGGCGGCCATGGTAAAAGCGGTGGCGGAGCACGCAGTTGGGGCAACAAAGCCGTCACCTGCGAAAGGGTTGTAGCCAACGCAGGCGGCAAATTGAGAGGCACAGTAAGCCATGTTCGCCTGCGGGGCAGTGCGGCATGTATCCCATTCGGTGTTGCACTTCTGAAGACACGGGTCCGAGACGGCGGTGGCCGTCGGAGCAGCCATCGTCATGGTCGTGGGAACGGCCATGGAAGTAGGGACAGCCGGGGTCGAAGCGGCAGCGGAGCAAGCGGTGGGGGCCACGAAGCCGTCGTCTCCGAAGGGGTTGTAGCCGACGCATCCGGCGAACTGAGATGCGCAGTAGGCCATGTTCGCTTGCGGCGCGGTGCGGCAGGCGTCCCAGGCATCGTTGCACTTCTTGACGCACGGGTCGGAGCTGTCGGCGGAGGCGATGGCACTGACAGTGGGGCCGGCCGGAGCGGCAGAGGAAGCGGAGCAGGCGGTGGGTGTCACCAGCGATCCGTCAGGTCCGAAAGGGACATACCCGAGGCAGGTCGCGTACTGAGACGCGCATGTTGAGCGGTTGGCATCGGAAGATCGGCAGCTGTTGTATGCGACACCGCAAGCGTCGGAGCACGCGTCAGCTTTGGCGAGTTGCGCAACGCTCAGGACCAGAGCGGCCAGAATAGAGCTTTTGGGACACACCATTTTGTATTGGAGATGAAGGAGTGTGAGGGATGTTTCGCGAAACAAAGTTGCTGTGCTGTTCTGATGGACTGGAATTATCGCGCCATCGTTGACTTCTTTATAGGGCAGACCGTGGAGGCGAGTATTGTTGACTGACAGCCAACTGAGACGAGTCACGAATTTGATAAGATTGCCCGTGACTAGCCATCGCATTCCGGATTTGTCGTGTTTGTTGCGCCTCATTCGGTCGCGTTTCGTATTCCCCGATGCACCATACCCAAACCGTATTCGCGGCCTCACTATTGCTGTGTCTAAACAAAACCATAAACAATTAGACTTACTTGCGGTCATGGTACTAGTGGAATGGCGGCGTGCCCGGAAAATGAAATTACATGCGTCAATGTCCTTCCCTGCACCTGAAAGACCGTCTCGACTTGGAATGTTGTGTCTTCACTTGTGCGAGCCATCATCAAACTTGTGGAACAAAGTTCATCGCGCGCAATCTGACAAGACTAGATCGTGGGGAAGTCAGGGGTGAATGTCTCATTCAACATCGGAATTCCAGGCGATTCGAAGCTTTTGCCGGAGAATGAAGTCGCCTAAAGGGTCCTGCTCAACATCGATCTATGAAGACGTAAAGCCACACTTGTCTGCGATTAAATTGTCAGACTTGAGGAAGACAGAAGGAATTATATGCATGCCAGCGACGACGTATCGTCGCGCACTCTACTGTTTGAACTTCCTCGTAGGCGTCTTATGCCGGAAAAGTTCATCGAGCTCCAACGTGGTTTTCTTCCCCAGTTCAGGGACCTCCACCCAGATCCACGCGAAACTCACAATGCAAAGTCCCGCCCACAAAAACGCTGCCTTGGCTCCTAGATTTGGTGTTCATCAAGACGGTCAGCGCCCAATTGCAAGCCACATTTTACCGGGATTATGAAGATACGTACCACTGTCGGTGTTGATGAGATAGGGCGTGACAAACCCCATGGCCCAGCTGATGATTGCGTTGCTGAACATGGCCACGCCCTGCGTACGCGCCCGGAGTCTCTGGGAGCTGGCCTCAGCACTGACCGCCCAGGTCGTCGCACCGATGGTCGGCGCGTAGACTATTTGCGCAAAGCTCATGAGGTATCCGATGATATACAAGGCGGTAGATGAGGTAAAACATCCCGCTATGCCCACCGTCATGAGCAGCATGAAGTTCAGGACGGTGCCAACCAGCAAGAGGGTTCGTCGACCTGATGTTTTTAGTGTGAGTTAGAAAGAGCGGATCGATTCGATCGGGTTTACCATACCGACGTAGCTCAAGATGAACCAGGACACAATGTTTCCAAACATGGCCAGGCCGAAGCCTCCAAGCGCAAGCTTGAACGTCAGGCTCACCGGCAACCCCGTGATGCCCAAAAAGTACAACGATTGCGCGTAAAACGCAATACCGGTAAATTGCTGCACGAAGAACATGCCGCACGCGATTCTGGTCCGCCGGAAGTTGGTCTCCTTGAAGCAGTCTGCATATTGCGCCCCCTCCTGCAGACTGATCATCTGGTTTTCCTCCGCAATGGCACTCCGAATCATCTCGAGTGCAGTCTGGGCGCCTTCCTCATTGCGAGGATAAAGCTTACGGAAAGCATTCTTCGCGGCCTCCTCCCTCTGCTTGCGGAGTAGGTACCACGGGCTCTCAGGCATGACAGCCGTATACAAAACCAGGAAACAGGGGAAGGCCCATTGCGCGGCGAACAGTACCTTGTAAGAGGCAGGCGAGAGGATAGAGAAGCGTGCGTTGCCAATGCCGATAGCCGTCATCTGGCCCGCATTGATGAAGAGGTTGACGGCGGCTGTCAGGGCCGGTCGCAGAGGCTGCGGTGCGATCTCGGAGATGTAGATCGGGGTGAGGGTCAGGAAGAAGCCCAGCGCCAGGCCGTTAATCTGGCACCGGTCAGCTTTGAGCACAAGAGTATGGAGGGATTTGACAGTATCAAGCAACTGCTGCTTACCATCTTCCCAGCCAGCAGCAGACCAGGCTCGGAAGCGGCATATTGAAGTCCAATGCCGAGTATAGATATACCCGAGGCGATCTGAACCCCCAGGCGCCGACCAAATCGATCTGAGACCCAACCGCACAAAAGACTTCCTAGCTGACGGTCAGGTCATGTTCATAACAGCCTCATATCGTCATGGTCGTACCTAGCAGCATGCCCAAGAACGTCATGGCCCCCCATAACGCGTTCCAGGTCGCAGATACGAGCAATTGACCGTCGTATTCGTAGCCAAAAACCATTTTGAAACCGGGCAATGCGATGGTGATGGTACTGATGCCTGGGAAAAAGAGGTCTCTTAGCACCGATCTGTTCAAGCAGTCGCCCATACATGCTATGGGCGGATGATGGGATTCACGTACCAATATCGAACCCCCAGAGGACTGAAGCAACACCAGCACAAAAACAGTGCGCGACGATGATAGGATTTGCTTTCGCAGACTCCCATGGCGAGAGGGTTGCCTCCTCTCGCCGCTCCACCATTTTCAGTGAAACGTCGTCAGGCTTTGTGGTATCCATTATGTATGGCGTATTGTCTTTGTTGGTATGAAGTATGACAATTCACTTTGCTATACAAAACAAAACATATTAACATTAATGAGAGGGGAGAGGCAAAGTTTTATGGATCAGCCACCCTGTGGGCTGCTCCATCTGGCACATTTCGTACGGCAGCTTGTTCTCTGGACAATATCAATCGCAATCGGAGGCAGAGTCTGGGGTATTGGGGTAATGATCCACCAGTCTGGGGAACGTTCCGGAGTTTCGTCCAGGTTCACCGGAAAGTACGTCTCACTTTCCGGAAAAGCCGGTTCTGCAACGCCAACATCCCATCGAATCCCACATCGCCAGAGAGCCGCGTTCCCAAAACGACTCAATTATGTCCCAATTGTGAAATCTGTAAATGTCTTCCTTGCCCAAAAGATGGACCCATCCGCCTCTCTCGGCGTGCAATGACTAGCTCAACTCAGCACGAGGGGTCTCTGGCCTCTGCTGGCATCCGGTGGGACGGTGGCTGCTATCCACTGCGTGCGCAGACTGGGATTCCCTTGCGGGCGAAACAACGGATTCGCCAGTCGGCAATTAACCTGCTCATTTTAGCCTGAATGCAATTCCCCGTGGAGAATTATGTATGCAGCTCCGCTTTCATCCCAAAATGGTAGTTATCTCAACTCTTTGGTTCGGAATATCCGAGCCTGTCAGTGGGGGGTTGCTTACCTCAACAACACGTCTCGGTGCGACGGAGAATATCGCCATGCAAGACAACTCTTAATGGAAAAATCATCCCCCTTAGTATTATAAAGGAATCATATACGCGCTCAATCTACATTGTTGATTACTGGTATGAAACCGACCGCTACGATGTCGTTCTCAAATCCAGTCATACCGGGCTTTAACCCAGACCCATCAATCTGCCGAGTTGGCCACAATTTCTTCCTTGTCACCTCTACTTTTGAATACTTTCCAGGCATTCCTATCTATCACAGCAAAGACTTAGTGAACTGGAAGCTCATCGGTCATGTCCTTACCCGACGGTCACAGCTGGACATGAGGACGACGGAGCCGTCCGGAGGAGTCTGGGCACCGACATTGAGACACTGGCAAGGCCGGTTCTACGTGTCTGTCGGCTGTACCCAGCGGTTCCGTCCAAAGGAATGGGTGAGTTATCTGTAGTCTTCCTCTCCCATCTGAACTTCCCCTTCTCCGCTATACCTACAACAATAGCTCGACTGATCTTTGACTGAGTTAGGACATCACCATACCCCGCGGGTTTTATGTTACTACAGATAACATCTGGGAGCATGGCTCCTGGTCTGATGCCGTTTACTTTGATGTCCCTGGAATTGATCAAGACGTGCGTCGCGTGGGAACTGCACCCAGCCTCTCCCATGATGTACGAAACACACGCTGAAACTGTAAACCGGCAGCTCTTCTTTGATGACGATGGAAAAGTCTACTTCTCCGCAGTCAACCAGATCAAAGACCCCAGCATCAAGCGGCATGGTCTGGGACTGGCGTCTTTCACGACCGCCATCGATCTGTCCACCGGAGACTGCATCGGACCGATCCGCTGGAACCGGCTCTCGGACTTCGGTCTGGGCATCGCCGAGGGGCCGCACATCTTCAAGAAGGATGGATTCTACTACCTTACCACGGCAGAGGGTGGCACGGATGAGGGCCATCAACAGTGGATCTTCCGCTCAAAGGAAGGCCCTTTTGGCCCGTGGGAGACGGGCCCCGAAGGAACGGTGAATCCCATGGTCTTCAACGACACCCATCGGGAGATCCGCAACACCGGCCACTTGGACCTTGTCGACGATCCAAGCGGCAAGTGGTGGGCGGTATTCCTCGGTGTGCGCCCTCAGAATGGAGGGTCTGAAAGTTCGCAGCTGGGACGTGAGACATTTCTCGCCCCGGTGCAGTGGGAAGACGGATGGCCCATCGTCAACAAAAGGGCGAAAATCACCCTTGAGATGAAGGCTGACGGTGTTGCAGCCCAGCAGAAGGAGACTCACTGGCGCGACGACTTTCAGGGGCCAGAGCTCGATCTCGGATGGTATCATCTGAGGACACCACTGAAAAACGCATACAAGTTCGACAACGGTACAGGACTGCATCTGTACGGGGGAGCGTATCAGATCACTGAATTTGAGTGTCCCAGCATGCTTCTGCGCAAGCAAACACATTTCTCAGTGGACTGGACGGTGGAGTTGGAATTTCACCCAGATGCCGTCGGTCAAGAATCAGGCACGGCCATCTGGTGGTCCCAATTCGCTTATGCCTCAATCGGTCTGCGCAAAACTCCTGAAAACCAACACGAAGTTATTTGTAGAGCTGTTGACGAGAAGGGGGAGTTTACGGTATGATTCATCCTGTTCTCGAAGCCATTTCTGATCAAAATTGACATTGTCTCCAGGAGCAAGTTGCAAGCGTTGGCGGCGAGACGACGGTCAAATTCACCATTCAAGCGCGGCCGTTGGGTTACGAGCTCTTCTACGAGATGCCCGATCGCATGGCGAATGAGAAAAGCTCACTTGGCCAGCGCCTTGGCTTTGTTTCTAGCAGAGCATTGACACATCGGATTTCGGGGCGTGAATCTCCTAACACCGGCGCGCACTTTGCTATATACGCGCAAGGAGCCTCAGCCATGCCTTGCCTTGTGCCTGCTAAGTTCAAGTATGTCGAGTGGAAGTTGGTAGAATGAATACTGCCACTTTTGGGCTTGATTCAGATAGTTAGAAGATATGCTTGAGGAAAAGTTAGACTGGAGTAATGGCAGTGAAGTGTTCAACCAATCGTTATATCACGTCTCCTCTCGCAATATCATACATCCCTTTGCGCAGAGCGTAATGTCCTAGGCGTGCTAACGTATCGCTTTACCAAACAGGCAGGTCTAAAAGCTTCTGATGCCGGCCTGCACCGGCCCTAGTGAGTTCAGATAAGCGACGCTTCGATTGTCAGACTTGAGCAAGACGCGAGGAATGCGTGAGCAAACTATGTCAGATTGGTACATTGCCAACCCCTGAGAAAACGCGCCACGTTGTTGTCCATTCACGTCGTCATGCTCACGTTGTCCTTTTCTGCCAGTCACTGCCTAAGTGACTAGACACACTGCATTTGCAAAATCCTCTACCAAGAAAACGGGGTCGGGACAAAATTGTTCAACGGACGAAATACGAGCCATCACCGGGAAGGATTGATGACACGCATGAAGATGGCTGCGGCGACGCCCCGAAGTAGTATGTGACTCTCCAACGTATCCGTTTCTCTCGACTCTGGCTATCCATCAGCACTTTACACTAATCACCAGCTTCATCAGATGTCTCGCGATTCGCGCGTCTTGAAGGTCGAGAAGTACTTGGGCACTTAGATAGCCGATTATTAACACACGGGAAGACCCTATTTGGTCGTGTTGGAGAGCAAGCAGAAAAGGCCGATTCATCAATTGCAGATATAACACATGCGATCGACTCAATGGAAGTCACGTATCCTTTCAAATATTGCGGAACTTATAGATAAGGGGAAAAATTGCGTGCCGTCATCGCCATGAGGTGAGGCCCCGGACCAGCCGCAGACAGGTGCTGCGGAGCCATGTCGTTCCCCACCTGGCCCCGGACGACCCCGACCATCTCCGTCCTGCTCGGCGAAATCTCCCCATCCCCCGAGTGCATAGTGCTCGGAGCCAGGAAGAATTATTGGGCACTTGAGTCCCACTCGAGGGCCTCGCAGTAGTAGTACGATGCCGTTCGTCGGGATAGCTTCATTAGCAATTTCGTGCCGATGGACCATCTATCCGCCAGCTCTCTGGAAGGCGGTCAAGTCGGAGTCGATGGTACCGATGAGTGATCCATACTAAGATACCAAAGAGTGGGGCATCTCATCTCAATGCTCGTGGGTGATGGTCGATAGATTGAAGCTGGGTCTTTTGGGACGCAAACAGCGCAGCACCCCATTCAATCCATATCAATCAATTCAATCAATCAAGCAATCAAAATAGGGCCTTTTTCGCAGTCAATCAGCCAAAACGATAATGCCCTCGTTTTGGATGTTTTGATCAATCTGAAGGCACCCGGAAACTATGGTTATTCCGGCCTCCGAGCCAATAGGAGAGCTAGAAATCTCCAATGTGGGCTATGAGGCCGGCCGCAGCCGGCCCTCTAAGCGGCCCGGAAGGTGGTGCCCGGAAGGGGGCCCGGAAGGTGGTGCCCGGAAGGGGGCCCGGAAGGTGGTGCCCGGAAGGGGGCCCGGAAGGTGGTGCCCGGAAGGGCGGCCTAAAAGGGGGCCGGAAGGGGCCCTTAGAAGTGGGGGCTAGAAGG
>JABGLZ010000195.1:0-74714 GCA_014705045.1 Colletotrichum theobromicola | reverse complement strand
AAAAAAAAAAAAAAAAAAAAAAAAAAAAAGGGCTCTTCGTCACGGTCCGTCCATCGCCATCCATAATGAAAGGCCATCAAGCACAGACGCCAAGGAAAGGAAGAAGAAACGCACAACCCGGCAACAATGCTCTTGTCGTCCCAAATTATCGGGACGCGGCGCACCAGGTTTTAAGATGGCAGGACTCAACTAACTGACACAAGACACGACAGCTCAGTCAAAAGTAGCAAAGCCATCAGGGACCCTCCCCCCGAGACAGTGCAAACCGCGCGTCCACCCACCCGTGCTATCTGTCCGTCTGTCTTGTCTTGTCTGTCCGTCTCCCCCTATTGCCGGCTGCCGCTCGTGCTGTCGTACCTGTTCTTCCTAAAGGCCTTGCTTACGTCGTCGTGCTGTTCACCTTCTCCTGTGCGAGATGCGCCCGGACGGGGGCCGAAGACGGAGGAAGGCTAATTATTGGCTGTCATGTCATGCTGGTAAGACGGACGCAAGGCACGCTGTCTGCGCGCATGGTCAGCGCTGCAATCATTACACGCCCATCTTGGCGGCTGGGGGTGGGATGGAAGGATTCTTATCTGACTGTCCCCATCGCTTGCGGTCGTGCAGAAGTGAGTAGATAGGCAGTTGGGACACCGGTCCAGCCCGGCTGGGTGTCTGGTTTGTTTGGTGGCCCCGCTGTCAGACTCTCGATGGAAGAGGCAGGTTGAAGGTATCGCGGACTCTGAAGCTGGTCGACTTTTCGGAGCATAGATCTATGCAAGCCTTTGAACGATACTGCACACTCCGCCTGTGAGCAAAGAGCCTCGGGCTAGAGTTCGGAAGTAGAATACCGCAACTCCCTCAGGTTCAACAAAACATCGTGACTGAATTGATGATGTTTCCTCATGCCGAAAATCATCCCTTGCCTATAAACAATTATTAGTCGCACCTCGCAGGCTCACTTGAGAGGAAAACTGTCGAGAATGATCCTCCCTCGTGACGACACCGGGCAACACCGTCCCCTGCGTGGTTGCGTCTCCCTGGCCAACCGGCTGTTCGGCAACCGATTTTCTCGTATTTCCCGAAAATTCAAAACGTAGAACGGAGTTTTCGAGAAGGCCTGCCCTCCGAGCAGCCCACATGGCATAGGCCGCAACCCCCATTCTTTGACGATCTCCGCGCCGTCCCGTCCGTGACCAGGGCGATCACGAACTTCCGCGGCTCAGGTCCAGGGGGGGCCAAAGGGCTCGTTTACGCTGCCCGAGAGCGTATCTTGACTTCTAGACTGAGTTTAATAGTGTAAAGATGCGTTTGTATTCTTAAACTGTATCAATATGGATTTAAAACAGGCCTGAACGTGAATAGCTTCATGATCAATTATTATCTGTGACAAAACACATCTGACGACACTCTTGTTCTGTGAGGCACTGCAAATATCATATATGATCCCATTGGTTTTTTCTTTCTCTTCTCTTCTTATACCTTTTTGCAAACAAATAAATTGCAAGTGATTCCACTTTTAAGGTAGGTACATCTCGAGAAGATGTACCAAAGTAGAAGCTGAAATGATTCACGTCTAGCAAAAAGTCCATGAACAGGCTGAAATCACACGATATCATACGTCCTCACTTCTTCTTGAACTGACTGGACAAGACATTTCTAGGCGACCTATGTCTACTTCTTGAGAATTCGTCCCATCTAAATCCTCGCGGCTATTTTCTCCCGCGAAAATAGTTCCTCGACGTCTTTGCACGCAAGCATACCTCTCTCAATCGCACCATCAACGAAGCCCCTCCACCCATCAGCCCAATCAGCACTCGCAAACAGAATCCTCCCATCACTCTTCTGCAACTCCTCCAAAGACTTGTTGGTGGAACCGGGACCCCAGCAACTCCACGTGCCCTTGGCAAACTCATCAGTGACCCAGTCATGGGTGAGGTACGCCCTAACATCAGCTTCGGGGTGTATATGCTGCTTGAAGGTCGAGATGATCTCGTCTTTGTCATGACGATTTGTGAGATGTGAGCTGTAGCCGAAGCCAATGCAGAACGTGCCCTTCTTCTTCCCGGCAGTCCCGTTGTGGTCGGAGAACGCGAAGCACCACGGAGAGCGCCCGTATCCGCTGGCCACGGAGAACCACCCCGGCTCCTCACGAGCTAGGTGGAAGTGGACTTTTGTTCCTTTGTTAATGTGGCCAGCTGCGATGGCCTCCTGGCGGCGGGGAGAGAGGGCAGGCGAGAATGACACCTCAGAAAGACAGTTCCTGTGTCGCGATGAGTATTCACTTTTCTCTCTTGCTAGAGAGATGGTCAAGTACTCACAAGGGGATCGTTGAGACTAGGTACTTCGCTTCAAAACGATGACCAGCCTTCGTAGACACTGTAACGGATGACCCATTCTGCACTACCCGATCAACTGCGGCATTCAGCACCAGATGTCCCCCATAGTCGTTCAGAATACCTCGAGCCAGGGAGGTCATGCCACCTTTCCCAAGCTTATACGTTCCCGCGAGCTCAAACACGCCAGCCATGGTATGCCCACCAAGAGCATACCACCGCAGGACCTCCGTAAAAGCACACTGATCGCCCGGGACGGCGCCGAAGGAGCTGATCATGGCGTCGAACAGGTCCTTCTCCAGCTGCGGGATATCGAGCTGGTCAAGCCTGTCCTTGGCGGATAGATGGTCGTACTTGACCCAGAGAGCAGGCTCACGGAGGGGATCATGAGGGTAGGGCATCAGCTTGCGGCTGGATAGGCCGTCGATTGCGAAGAAGGCATCAGCGGCCCTCTGGACGGCTGCGTTCATCTGGTCGCCGTCGATCTCGTGAGAGGGGGAGAAGGCGGGTGTGTAGCGGGTTGTCGCCACGTCAGCGGTCCCTGCGGAAGTTTTCAGATTCTTCTGCAAGCCGTACCGGCGAATCTCCGTGAAGACATGTGGTTGATTCCTTCAGAAACGTCAGTCTGGATGGGTGATTGAACAGCGGTAGCATTACCAGTGAACCCACGTTCCCCCCATCTCGAATTCTTCACCCAGGGCTTTGGCAGTCCATGTTCTTCCACCAATGCGGTCTCGGCCATCCAAGAGCAGAACTCTCAGATGCAAGTTTCGGCTGAGATCGCGAGCTGCGACCAGCCCTGCGAAGCCGGCTCCAATGACGATGACATCGTAGGCTGGCAGTAGAGAAGAGTTGGGCGTGCTGCTGACAACGGCGTCGGTCTGGAGGCCGACTGTCTCTCCGGCGGGAGTCCAAAGGTAGCCTTCACGAGTAGCAGACATGATTCCGGCGAGTGAAAAAGATATCTGGCGCAGACTGCGAGTATCGTGTCTGAGGACGAAGCTGGATATAGGGTGATGGCGGGCATTGGGTGTGCGGGGCACCGATTGCCTAATTGGGAGAAAAAGTGCGAGATGGATTGTGTGATCCATGAGCGTCGAGTTGCCGTCGTCCACGACAGGGCTCGGAATCAAAGGAATTCCGGTCAATGAATTCGATTTCTAATGTGCATGGTTTTTAAATTTGACACCTATGATTGTTAATAAATCTGGTGTCCCATACATCTATATAAATGCTGCCACACAAAGCCATGTTGAAGGACTTGCTCATTACGTCCCAACCGCATCCGACAACCCTCCCCGTATTTCACATAGTACTTCTCAAACATGCCCTTCACTCATAAGCCACAGGCAGCTTCCAGGAAGCAGCCAGCCATGGATGGCTCAACGAATGCCTTCGGCGGTGGTAAGTTAAGTTTCCGTGAACTTCCGAAGCATCATCTCAGCCACTGATCACCGCTCAGATGTTGTCTCCACCAGTGATACTGGCTCATCAAGCCCGATCTCAGCTGGCTTCTTCCGGATTGAAAAAGGAGAGCCGTGTGTCTTCACCTATGAGTTTGACGAAGCAAAATATTTCACCGAGGGACAATGCCAAGTCGAGGACGAGACCGGCGCAAAAGTCATTGCCAAAGCAGGCGATGTGATGCTCTTCACCAAGGGGTCGACCATTTCATTCTCAACGGAGACGTACGCCTTGGCGTTTTTCTGCGACCAGAGGGCGAAGTTGTAAAAGTGTTCGATGAGACGGATCTAGCAAGAAATTTGAATTTCGATAGGTACAGCGTTTATCGAGATGTCATGCGTCGATAATCTAGCCAAGCATCGTTTCCAGTTTCTTTTCACACATGACATCAATCCAGTGTATCTCCTTTTGCAGAAAATTTCCTTCACTATCCGTACTATCCGTGCGTGACCAAACCTCTTTCAGAATGATCGCGGCATGCTTGATGATGCGCAAGCCAACAGTGCGGTACAATTGGAGCACGCGTGTGCGTACGAATTCTCTCAATTGTAAAACATCCGTGTCGGGAAGTTGTGATTCCTTCGTTCTCGAGGAGTAATCTTGTCTCAAAGCACTGCCAGCGATGAGCAGTGGCAGCGTTTGCGTCGAGACGGTGCCTGAGCTAGCTGGTATCGCTTTCAATCTTTCCAGTATGTCAAAGGCGATTTGCAGCACCACATTTTGATTAGTGCTTCCTTCGACACTATTCTTTCGGAGAGGACCGGCCTCTTCCGAGATGTTCGACGTCGCAAGTTCGGGAAAGGCACGGTATATCTCCAGCAAGGCAGACAGCTGATAGCACCGGGCAATGACCAGCAGATGGTCCGGTGGGGTGCGAGGATCGCCGACATCTCGTACGTCATGTGCGGACGGGAGTGCATAGATCAAGATCCCCCGTTCAAGAGAGGAAGCTTTGTCCAGCAAATCAATATACAACGCCTGTCGGTAGATCTCCCCGTTCTTGACTGAATCAAGACCCCGCAGGGCTCTTTTGTTTCTGACCAGTGTTCCTGCTTTTGCCAGGTAAAAAAATATCGATGACCCTACCCCTGTCCATGGGCATGGTGTAGCTAGTGGTCCAGCTCCGGATTGATCGAAACTTTCTAGGTAGTCCAGCACGTCCAGCTTTTGATCATGGATGAATGAGCTCATTGCTTCCCAATACATCATAGATGATGACAAAAACGCCTGAGTGGGCGTCATACTAGACCGCTTGCCCGAAAGGTCCAAATTACTAGAAGATATCCAGTCTTTGAACAGCTGTCTCGTCCCGTATAGATGAGGTAGTCCAGTCGATGACGCATCATGCCATGCCTATCCCGGGTTGAGCCTCCGAATCAGCAAAATAGCTGCATCAGTGTAGACTTACCGACGTCATTCCAAGAAGAATCGCTCCCAATAACACATCATCTCTCACGACGATGCTCTTGGATATCTGAGTACCACTTGACCCAGATATTGTAGTGTCAGGCTCTTTCGATTTGACAACGCTCGTCTTTGCCAGTTGTTTGGAAAGACTGGATATAGCCTCCGTTTGAAATTCCAGGGAAATATTGACCTTCCCAATGTCATTTTGATGAAGATGCGCCGCTGATAGACTCAAGATGCAATGATAGATCAATGGCGATGCACTCAACATGCTGGACACCTCATTTCGAAACGGATTGGCGGCCGAGTCGAAGTTGGAGATGACTTGACAGATGACAACGAAATAATGGTGTATCATGAGTGTTTGCCTATCAGTGAGAGGGTACAGGCTCACGGACATCTCGTTGCTCAATGAACTTTGAATCGATGTACAGTTAGCTGTATGTGATACTGTTCGTGGGTGGGTCACCAGGTCCTGACGTTCGCGATTGTTCTTCGCGGCCCGAATCGACGAGGTCCTGTCACTCATAGGAACTGTTTCATCAGCACGAAGCCGCAGCTGTGACTGGTTCGAGACATCTTCGCGGGTTACTGTGGCACTCGATAGCTGGATTGGACCTCTCTCGTGCTTCGTGGACCACTTGATGCGTTGCCCATACCCAGGACAACAGACTCCGATTTTTTGGCAGCGACGACAGCTTGGCTGTTGCTCGTCGCACTTGACACGCTGGTAGAACAATGTAAAAAAAGTCAGAAGCTTCTTAAGAGTTGAGAATAGTCCATGGACATTTGTGGTTCACAGACCCGTTGTTTGCATATTGAGCAGCCACCTGTGTTCTTGGGTTAGCGCTGTTTCTCAAACCCCGGCGCTTCGTAATGCTTACTTCTACTTTTTTGATTCTTCCTCGTGCTAGAAATCTTTCCGGTCATGACGATCTGCTGCTCTGACTTGACAATGAACTACTCGACCAGTCTTGTGCGCGCTATCAGGACCTATTTTCTCTGGGCGATCAGGGAGACGAAAGTCGGAACGCGGAAACCTCATTACATGTTCCGAGCATTCTGGCTGATAAGCTAGTTGACGCTAATCCCGAAACGGACAAAAAGTGCGAGGTGACCGATAAGCTGATAAGCAGCTACGGTAATTGTTTGCCTGTCGGAAACGCTCGAGCCAGTACAAAGTAAGCTTAGGTAATCTTGTTTCTGGGTTTCTTCATTTAACTTTTTGGTGTTCGAGGAATAGAGAATTCTTACCAATAAGCTTCAAGGTATCAACAGATATCCTGCCTGCATTTGACCCCGTCTTTCAAGGTTTATTCTTTGCTGCTTCAAAGGTGAAAAGGACCTTGATGCCGGACTCAGGCAGGCGGTGTAATGTGGCAGACTGCAGTCTGGCTGCCACACTCGCCACCTTCCCTATTTAAGACTAGCAACGGCACACCAACGCATGGATGTCGCACAGCTGGGTCCACGTGCGTTTCTCTGGGGGACGACACTGACGGGCAGGCCATTTCATCAACGATAAAGTAGCAACACCTACCACAGTAAAATATTTTTTCCTCCGCAGAAAGACGTTCGCCGACAACTCACTGCCATTCCGCCCTGAGAAAGTTTCGACATTCATTTTAATTTCCCTCAAGGCAGCGATATCCTTATCAGCAGCATGCACGAACACGCCTCATTCGCGGCGTCACAGGAGGGCAGGCTCACCCTCCTCGACTTACCAGTATCCATTATCTACATAATCATCGATGAACTCTTCCATAATGAGCTCTACAAGTACTACGGCCTCACCTCGCTAGACAGCGGGTACGACATCAAAGAAGAGATTGACACACCGGCAGACGAGACCTACCGCGCGTTCGACCATTGGAAAGACCTATCTCGAATGGCGGCATCTTGCAGATCCTTCTACAACATCGTCACCCCCATTCTGTACCGGCTAGACGTACAATGCAATTATTCTTCGGCTCTCTTACTCTCCGCCAAGAAAGGCAATATTGGCGGTGTTATCAAGTCCATTGGCCTTGGGCGAGCGGATCCCAACATGGAAGACCATACAGATTTCGTAGAGGATGAGTACCCGGAGGCTCGTGCGAATAACTGTAACGACTTTTGGAGACACGGCATCACTTCGACTCTCACCGCTCTACATTTGGCTGCATTCTATGCGCATCCCGTCGTGGTCGACTTCTTGCTGGACAACGGCGCTGATGTGGGAAAGAGAGCCGACATGGCACCCGAAGCTCGGCGGGGTTTTGGAATGTACACCCATGACCAAATTGGAATGTTCTCTCATACAATACAGGAGTATGATATCATGAAAAGAGAAGAACACGCCTTACCTCCCATGGGAGCAAACGCTCTTTTCTTCGCCCTGAAAGCAGACCGAAAGCAATTCCCTTCGCACCACCCAGACAAGATCGGCATTCGTCTTCCTATGGCTAAGCGTCTCATCAAAGCTGGCGCCTCACTCGTCACACGATCCCGCGGAAAGATTCATGCTCTGCATCAAGCGTGTGCTTATCTCGACTTGGATGTGGCAGAGTTTCTCATTGGCGAGCTTGGGGTTGACCCGAATGTAAGGGACAGCAATGGTAACACTCCATTGCATTTCATGGCGATGAACTTCTACGAGTCCCGCCACAGATGGCATGGGATTCATCGCCACGAAAGGAACCAATTATCTGCTGTGTTTTATCTCTTGCTCAGAGAGGGGGCGGATGTTGACGCGCCCAACCATGCCGGACACAGGCCTTTACACCTGACGATGGGCGCCGAAAGGGAAAGCATCGACTTGGCCTGTCTTTTGACGTATGAGGGTGCTGAATTTGATGCAAGAGCGAATGAGCTTTGGGGACAATTACATCTGGAAGACGCTGACGAGGATGTAGCCCGCATTGACAGAGCATTTTCCGGTCTGGATGAACTGGAGACCTGGTTCGAAAGAGACCTGGATTGAGCGAACTCATGAGAATCCTACGTAGGATAAGAACGCTGCGATTGCAGCCACAGTGCATCTAGCTGATCCTCCGCAGGAGGTGGTCAGCACTGGGGATCCCCCTCTCAAAAGGGGCATGGAGAGTACCACAGATGGTGATGTGTTTGAGGGCTCAGGTAAAGCCTCCAATTTCCAACAGCAGCTTCTGGCAACAGATTTGGGATCCTATGGTCCCCAGGAAATGCCTTTCGCGAACCCGGCCTTCCCTTCTGGAGTTCATCCGCTGCCACGTTCCAATACGGCCCATCACAGGAACGAAGATACGACCGATGATCTCACCGCCGATTCTGAACAAGTCAGCGTAGACGACTACCAGTGACACAAAACTTGAAAAGAGCCCCTGGTTGTCGGAAAGAGACTCTGTGTCTAGAATCTGTGGCAAGATTAACACAGACCCTGAATATCTGGTGGGGTCGTAGCATCGTACTCTTCTGAAAACCTAGGCTCCCGGCCACCTTTCCGTATATCGGGCCCGGGTGACTTAGGGAGTTCTGTCCCTGTTGGTCTGACTTGATCCTCAAAGCTCATCGTCAATGGTTTCGGTGTCGGATCTCGACCGCGGTGCTCAGATTCCGTCACGTCGTCCCCTATCGGTGTGTTGCGTGAGGTATCCCCCCTGCTCATCCCTTCCACGCCCGTTGGCAGTGACCCGTCAGATCCTTCTGTGTCGATGGCTTTTGCAGCTTTCCTCCGGCGCCGTCTTGTCCAAAGTAAAAACCATAATAGTCCAATGAGGACAACCGCGACGATAATCGAAGCTGCGATAACGCCGCCAAGAGCGCTATTGGAAAGGCTGGTGGTCGCATGAGAGCTCTGAGCTGAATTCGCCGGGGGATATGTCGCTGATGTTGTCGCGGGAGAGGTTGTGCTTTGAGGTGTTGATGTTGTTCGTGATGGATCGACAACCCAGCCATCGGCCATGCTGTTTGCATCATCAGGCGGGACCGGTGCGATGATGGGGATCATCGGATGTGAGAAGGACATTATGGTTTCTGGCGCAATGTTGCAATAGAGGAGGGATGAAGAAAGTCGTGTAAATGCACCTCGGTGGTCAGGGTCTTTGATATGAAGATTGTCCGGGTGGCTAGGGATCTGCCATGCTTTGATAGTCTCAGTCTTTTGGGGTTCCAGCTGCTGACCACGCGGCTTTGGTGGCTTGACACTATCACGTTGGACTAGTCGGAAAGGGGTGGTCGGGGCAGATGTGGTCTAGGTTGATGGTTTTTCATCTCCTCTCCCAGCCACCTTTGTCTGGACAGAGCCGGCATTTATGGTTCAAAAGTCAAGCGAATATTCAATTGACGTTTAGATAAAGGATCGCTGGAAGTGCGTCCAATTTTCTGCGCCTTATAGAGCTCTCTAAACAATGTACTCAGTTTCTTTTCAGCTCGAGGATATAATATTCCTCGAACACCCCCTTTCCAATCGATTCATGTCCCCTGGCTAACTCCTCACACGAATAATCGTTTTCCCGGGCGATCCGGAAGATCGCTTCGTGGTTTGCATACGCACTAGTACCCAGTAGGATGACGCCCTTGTCTGTCAGATACTCGTGCGCCTCGCCGACGAACCTCCGCAACAGCTGATACTCCGAGTCCAGAGTCTTCTCCGATTTCAGCTGTACCGGAATATTTGAGTCATGCTGCCACGGATGGTTCCAATAGATGAAGTCAAACCTGCCCTCGACGTTCTGGTAAATATTGCTGACCACGAATGTGCCTTTCTGGTGGTTGATGTCAAAGTTGCTCCGCGTGATGTTGACGGCTTCGGGGTTGATGTCGACCCCAAACACTTGAGATCCAGCCGCGGCGATAGAGAGCGATGTGAGCCCCGATCCGACGCCGACTTCCAGGAAGCTTCCCTTGTTGACGATCGAGGGAAGGTGCTGAGCGTACCACCAGGTTTCGGGGAAGTACTTGGGCGAGTAGACGGAAGGGTGGATCATGATAGTATGAGGGCCAAAGGTCTCCGTGTAAGGCGATTGATGCTGTTGCGCTTGATCGATGAGCTCGGAGATGCGCATTTCCCATACTTCACGAGGAGACGCGCGTGATACCCCATTGGTAGAAGCCGTATGCATTGCGACGTATTTGAGGAATGATGAAGCTGTAAGACAATTTTGCGCGTGTGATTAGGTGATGATGGGACGTACAAGTCCGGGAATAACACAGTAGGAAATTTCAAGACCTTAAATATAGAATCGTGGTAGAGCATGAGGGCCATGTCTCTCAGTTTAGCCTGGCCACGCCGTGTTGCAGAACCTGGCTGCGAGCCATTCATCAGCTCTTGTATCCCACGAGTCATGATACCCTTGGCGGCGACAGTCGCAACAGGACTTGAAGTGGCTCGCCGAGCAACTCGGCGATTCCCATCAGACAATGCTGCCGGAAGAGCTGACGCAGCTTCAGGGGAGTTGCAGTCCTCTTTGTATCACCGTGCTAATGCGGCGATGACGTGTGGGGTGTTTTCCCTCATGGGACGACATGATGGAGAGTCAACAGTTTTCATTACAGAGGAATACTACATGAAGCTCCAATGACAGCTGCGTAAGCGTCCCCAAGTAGCAAAACGCAATCTGCAGGGCAACCCTGAGAGAGGAGAAGGTTTCAATAAATCCTTGGTGATGCCCTCGAACACCACTCCAACCAGCTCGATGTGTGGACCGGGCCAGGGCGGATCGGGCCTACCCGACATTCGACGATGAATTGCGTGATATCAACTCCAGTTCGATTCGAAACGAGGGGATTTCTGTCCCCGGTATATAAGATAGAAATATGTGGTCTTGTCCAAGAAGACCCCACACACCCCGCACCCCGGATTCCGCAACCCGCGTGCCCCGGAGTTTAAAGCAATCCTCTGGAGTTGCCAGTGTGGGTGAAAGGTACCAAATATTACACGTCTAATTCAACGAGCAAAAACCCGCGTGTCAAGTCTCAAGCTGCTGCAGCAACATTTGCGGGGGCTGGACTAGATGATGGCGCTTCAGTGCCGGCTCAGGGCCTCGGACGCGGCTAGTCGTCGATCATTCGACTTGGACCCTGAGGCTAAATTCCAGCTATGGTGAACTTGCCCTATTTGGCAACATTGAAGGCCAGATCGTAGCTGGCACGCTGGTTTGGGCCGACGTCCCAATCCCTTGCGAACCGCTTACCTCGAATCATAAGCCGTGAGGTGGTTGGCAGTCCCTCCAACGGCTTCAGGAGAAAAGCTGACATTACAATCTCGAATAGACGATTGGATGTGCTAAGCGATGCAAGATGATGGGTCTAACACCAAACCGGCATCGCGCCATTGATGTCTCAGCGCTTTTCGCGAAAATCGCGACACCGACAGGTGACGATTTATTCACGTATCTGGCGTTCATCGAGGATCTCGAAACCAAATGGCGTTCACAACTTTGCTGGGCGTAATCCTTACGGTCATTGCAGGCGCTTACACCTTGGAGCTCTCGATCTTCTGCACACGAGACTCGCGCGAGCCCCAGTATGTTAGGCCACGCGTCCCACTTATTGGGCACCTCATCGGCATCTCCAAGCGCGGCGCAGGGTGGTACTACACCGACGTCGCGTGCGTCTCTCCTTCATGTCACAGTGAAAGTCTATGCTAATGCTGACTGTTAGATCGAGGCAACCGTTCGGAATCTTCATGTTGCCCATTTTCACCTTCAGACTCTACGTGATCTCAGAACGGAAACTCATCAGTGCGATCCAGCGCCATGCCAAGACCATTTCCTTCACGCCGTTTGCCGCCAAAACCTCAAAGACGCTGAGCGGGCTTGGGGATATTGCCGTGAGAATGCAAGACCATCTTCAAGGCCCGCCTGAGGCCAAGGAATTTGATAGGGTTCAGCGGGCCTCGATGTCTGCTGGACCTGATCTGGATGACATGGCTTTGGTCTCGGCGAAGGTGACACTGGAGCTGGTTGAAGAGCTGGTCACCAAGGCGAGCGCGGGATCCGGAACCCGGATCGAGCTTTACACGTGGCTAAAGCATCTCGTTGCCTTGTCGGCTTCAGAGGGCATGTTTGGGTCGATGAATCCCTTCCGTGACCCTGAACACGAGGCAGACTTTTGGTACGTGGAACAAGATGTGTCTATAAATCATCACTTTGACATCCGGAACAGGACGTTTGCAGAGAAATCCCACATCCTTGTGATGGGAGGGCTGGTGCCTCATATCCTAGCCAGGGATGCTCTGCAAGCAAGGGAACGCAACGCAGTCCGATACGAGAGATACATGCAAACCGGTGGATACGAGAAAGCCTCGGGTGTTGTCAAAGGTAGATGTCGTCTTCTGAAGGAAAACGATGCTACCGTTCGCGATATGGCTCGCATTCACATCGGCTTCGACGTGGCGATGCTCGCCAACTACGCGCCCACAGCCTTCTGGGCCGTCTATGAAATCCTCTCCCGCCCGGGATTGGTCCAGGAGATTCGCAATGAGGTTCGCAAGACTATCGCCACGAGTGATGAAGCGGACTGGGTTCTCTACATTTCAGTCCTGAAGACTGCCTGTCCTCTGCTTTTATCTTCCATCCAGGAGGCGCAGCGTGTGAACTCCGTCCAAGCGGGCATCCGCGAAATTCTCCGCGATACGACCGTCACCACTGAAGACACACCAGTTTTGCTGAAGAAGGGGAGCTACTTGCAAATCAACGGCATCTCGACGCTAAGAGACCCGGAAACGTGGGGTCCTGACGCAGGTGAATTCAATCCATACCGTTTCATCAAGATGAAGAAGCCAGGGTCAGCAGATACGCCAGTCGTGGCTGCCGCAAACGAGTTGCCACCAAATGCATTTTCGGTTTGGGGCGTTGCGCCGCATGTGTGTCCCGCAAGGTGGTATGCAACGGGGGGCATCATGGTGCTTGTGGCTATGCTGGTTCTCAGGTTTGACTTTGACGTCGAGGGTGATCTTCGTGTCCAGGATGGAGGCGAGGCTTCGTGGAGGAAGCCAAGGGCTGCTAAAGACTTTTCAACTATGCCTGCGCCTGGGGAGCCGGTGCCTGTGCGGGTTAAAGAGAGAAAGGAGTTCGCAGGAAGATGGAAGGTTAAGATTGGTACACAGAGTACAAGACTTCAGCTGTCGGTACCCTGATGAGGTTGGAAGCGGCCCACAAGTTAATTAAGCCTTGCCAAGGAAGATTTGCTAGCTGGTGCTTGATTAGAGACCTGATTTTCTTGTGTCTGCTCGACTATATCTCCTGAGTATTGAACACCATTATCGAATGAGAATGGTTATCGACGACGAAAGCCACGACATCACCGACCCAGAAGTCAACAACCGCAACGACGGTAGAAAACATCTACACAGAAAAGCTAGCCGCTCTGGCTTAGAGGCAACAATTCCTCATCCGACACAGACAACATGAATAGCCCGCCGATATTCAAGCTGCCCTTGGAACTCAAGTGGACAGTCTCAGGCCTTGCAGGCCTTGCATCAGAAAGCGCACTAGCGGTCACCTGCAAGGCTCTGTACGGCAGTCTGCCCATCACCATGACGGGCCCCTGTACGAACTCAAGGCAGAGAACCCACCGCATCCGTTTTCTCTCCCTACTAGAAAGGGACCTACCGAACAAATACCTTTGCCTGCGATGCACAAAGCTCCACGAGTGGAGTGCGGCCTGGAAGAACGACAACCAGTGGAAAGGCACTAGCACGGAGTGCTGTCCCGTGGATGGAGAAATCAACGTGCTGCCCATGTGCCTGTTTGCGCGGGACTTTGTGTGCAAACACCCTGGAGGCGACATCACCTTCGATATTGGCGATATGCGCTTGGTAATGAGCAGGCACATGTTTGGTCGAGAACACGGCCTGCCCGTCAAGGTTCTGAACCGCACGCGTGTCTGCCGTCACGTGGAATCCGGGATCAGGGTCGAGTCGACTTGGCGCCCGCTCGCGTTCGAAGACAAGATACTCATGAAGACGACGCATGAAACCCAGGGCAGCTTGAAGAATCTGAGAGAGTTCTTCCTGAGCGACAAAGCCTCCAGTCTGGACCTCTGCTGCAGCATGACGATGGAACCGATGGCGTGGCTGCTGGACCGACTTAATGGGATTCACAAGGCGGAACTCCTAATACTTCCTCCATGGAGGTCTTATCAGTATTCGAAGCGGATCACTTGCTGGGCGTGCAACACAGATGTAGATATCGACATAATGTTGCGAGAAACCGTCGGCGAGTCTGTCCATGGCAGCGTCAACGTTTCAACGTTTTCTTATTTCAACCTCGACCAAGTTCACCACGGGGATGGAAGTGGTCACTCGAGAATGGAACCCCTGGTAACAATACGGCAACAGATGAGTCCATACTTGCGGCAAGGAATGGGAATAACCGACTTGGGTAGAGAGCAGAGAAGGAAAGTCCAGCGGTCCTTGCAAGATTATGACGTCATGCCTTCAGATAATTACTTCTTCGATCTCCCATCTACAACAGACCCCAATTATGATCCGTTTGAAATATGGCCGGCAAGACTAGGTCACGCAACGTGGCTATGGTACAGCGCCATGTCAAGATATATGTCAAGATGAGAAGGAGAAAGGGGACAGGAGGGGCATTGGATGGAGAACTGGACAAGGACAAATGCAGGGCTGAACTTACGTAGTTTAATTCCCAAAACTTCGCAATTTATTTCAATTTTTGAGTGAACAAGATACTATTCCTCAACGGTTTTAATGGTATCCATGGTAATTAGTTACGGTAGTTGTTGGTGATGCTGATCGATTCGTCAAGCCACACCGAGTCTACCCGCACCGCCACAATGAGAGAGGAGTGGCTGATGAAGATGCGATTGGATCAGATGCAGTGCGAGTGCAACCGCGTCCTCATCGTCCACCAAATCACGGCAGCTTATTTGGCGCAAGGCACCACAGACAAATGTCTCGCTCCTCCGCCTCCTTCGGGCATCCTGAGAGCCTGTGACCTTCTGAATATGGTCAAGTGACCCCCTCCCGAACCCCGGCGCAACGCAGCGACACAGCACACTATTACTATTACTATTACCAGCCACCACCATGGCAACCGTCAAGGCGATAAGATAACGAGCTTGCTTGCTCGGTCACAATACCCAGCAGGAGGTGGAGCTGGGCAGCAGCCGGGCCCGTATCGGCTTGAGTCAATCGGCGAGTCGTGCTTTCCCCCCCGATTTGGGTGTCTGTTGCGTTGAAGCTTCCGGCGGCTCGCACATCCGATTCCAAAGCTCCAGCTGGCTTCATCCTCGCCCACGTCCACCACTTCTCGTCCCTCGGCTCACGCTCTTCTTCCTCCACAAGCATACTGCCTCCAGCAAGCTCACCGCATATTGGACCTCGCGCAATTACACCGCTGTCTTGTTCAATCGCTGGTGCACGTGTGCATTGCATCAAAACACCACCAAAACATCACAACGCCCTCCCTCGCGATAACACCAACAACAACCCTCCGACCATGACCAAACACACCCCCGACTCCCTCCGCAGCCGCGTGTCCTCCCTCTCTCTCCGCCTACAAGCGATGGAAGCCGCCGAAGCCCTCTCCCGCTCGCAATCGCCCGCGCCCTCGATGGCCGCCTCGACAACCATCCCCGTGACGGCGTCCAAGCCCTTCCTCCTCGCCGACATGGAAGGCCGCCCCGCCGCCTCCAACCCCGTCTGCGAGTCCTGCTGGAACGCCCTCCGCTACAGCGAGGTGAAGCAGACCTCCCGCGCCGCCTCCCCGGCCGCCTGCAAGCTCTGCGCCGTCGCCGCGGGCAAGCCCGAAGCCTACACCCAGCCCTTCGTCGACTTCCTCACCGAGAACCCCACAATCTTCCACGCCGTCACCTACTTCAAGACCAAGCTCGCCGCCGCCGGCTTCACCGAGCTGCCCGCCCGCGACAGCTGGAAGCTCCAGCCCGGCGGCAAGTACTGGACCACCAAGAACGGCTCCGGCCTCATCGCCTTCACCGTCGGCGAGGCCTACAAGCCCGGCAACGGCGTCGCCATGATCGCCGGCCACATCGACGCCCTCACCGCCAAGCTCAAGCCCGTCTCGACCAAGCCCACCCGCGCCGGCTACCTCCAGCTCGGCGTCGCCCCCTACGCCGGCGCCCTCAACCAGACCTGGTGGGACCGCGACCTCTCCATCGGCGGCCGCGTCATCGTCCGCGACGAGTCCAACAAGACCACCACCAAGCTCGTCCGCCTCGACTGGCCCATCGCCCGCATCCCCACCCTCGCGCCGCACTTTGGCGTCGGCATGATGGGCCAGAACAACCCCGAGACCCAGGCCGTGCCCATCATCGGCCTCGAGAGCTCCTCCGACGCCGCCTCCGCGGGTCCTGCCGAGCCCCTCGGCCCCAAGGGCGCCTTCGTCAACACCCAGCCCCCCAAGCTCGTCAAGCTCATCTCCAAGGAGCTCGGCCTCGCCTCCCCGACCCAGATCGTCAACTGGGAGCTCGAGCTCTACGACTCCCAGCCCGCCCAGACCGGCGGCCTCGACCGCGAGTTCATCTTCGGCGGCCGCATCGACGACAAGCTCTGCTCCTGGGCCGCCTTCACCGGCCTCCTCGCCGCCGACTCCTCCCCCTCGGACGGCGTCATCAAGCTCGTCGCCCTCTTCGACGACGAGGAGATCGGCTCCCTCCTCCGCCAGGGCGCCCGCTCCAACTTCCTCCCCCTCACAATCGAGCGCGCCGTCGAGTCCCTCTCCGCCGCCGCCGACGAACCCTTCGGCTCAAACACCCTCGGCCAGACCTACGCCTCCTCCTTCCTCGTCTCCGCCGACGTCACCCACGCCGGCAACCCCAACTTCCTCGGCTACTACCTCGACGACCACGTGCCCCGCCTCAACGTCGGCATCGCCATCTGCGGCGACAGCAACGGCCACATGACCACCGACGCCGTCTCCACCGCCATCCTCCAGCGCGTCGGCGAGCTCGCGGACGCGCCCACCCAGACCTTCCAGATCCGCAACGACACCCGCAGCGGCGGCACCGTCGGCCCCGCGCTCAGCAGCGCCATGGGCGTCAAGGCCGCCGACGCAGGCCTGCCGCAGCTGAGCATGCACTCCATCCGCGCCACCACCGGCGCGCTCGACCCCGGCCTGGGCGTCAAGTTCTTCAAGGGCTTCCTGGACCACTGGGAGAAGATTGACGGCGAGTGGCACTGAGAGAGGTAGTAGGCCACTCTAGAGTTGTACCAGGCGTATATATAGACGTGAAGAGAGTTTCAGCGCGGCGTAAAGAGTAGACGAGGACAGAGCATGATTTATGAAACGGCTTGTAGAATATGTACCAGCACCAAGACGCATCAATATGGATGCATTTTGCAAGGAAGAGAATTGCCAAGAAGAAGAAGTTTTCATTATCGTAACAGACATTAAAGCCTTATGATTATTACCCTTAAATCCGCCTAGTACCCTGCCGGCCGTCGTCGCCCAGCTCCCTCGCCTCTCTGATCTCCATCGAGTCCGCTTCAGAAGCAGCATCAGACCCCGGCGAGCCGATATCCCCATCGTCGTCTTCATCGTCATCACTACCAGACGCATCATCGCTCGCCATGCCCCCGGCCTCCTCCAGCTGCGGCTCAACCTCCTCAACGGGCTTCCTCCTCTTCTCAAAGTCCTGCCGATGCGCCTCGGCCAAAATGCTCGTAAAAGTCCTCTGCGGCGGCGGCGCCGCGACGCTCGGCTTGCGCTGCCTGACGGTGCCCTCCTCCATGCGATGCGACGCCGACGTGGTGGCCCCGCTGGCGGCCGCCGTGCCGGGCGCGTCCGCGGTGCCCATCGTCTCGACCACGTCGCCGTCCTTACCGGCGACGCCGCCGATGGTGGGCGAGCGCGAGGGCGCCTCCGTCGGGTAGGGGAGGGGCACGTCGCGGGAAGCCTTGTAGACCTTGACGTTTGCGCAGTGCTCGTTCTCGACGCGGAAGAGGGTCCACATGCCGCGGCGGGAGACCTCTGCGAGGGCGACGAGGAAGGAGACGATGGTGGAGTGCTGTGTGTCGTGGGTGAAGATTGCGTAGAAGATCCACGCCCAGCGGAGGATGGGGTCGACGACCATGATGAGGTAGTACGGCCAGCGCTTCTTAAGGGCTGTGATCTCGCGGAGGAGCCGGTGTTCGGGCTGCATTAGGGAGAAGTCCATGAAGAGGTCCCAGATTGCTGCGGGTGGTGTTAGATGGGAGGACTGGGAGGGGATGGTAGGAGGGATCACGTACATGTGTAGATGGCGTTGATGGTGGAAAAGGTGATGAACATGGCGAGATTGCCTCGGGTGTTGTTGATGCGGTACATGGAGAGGGACATTGCGGCGAGGATTGACATTGTGTACTTTCCGCCGTTGATAAGGTGCGGGAAGATGTTACGGGTGTCCCTGTATCGGCGTAGGCATTGGAGGAAGCGCCAGATAGGGGGAAGTGCGCCGAGAAAACCCAGGAGGCGAGAGTGGTTCGAGTTGCACTGGACTGGATTGTCCCACGCGTTGGCGTAGACGCAGAAGAACAGTTCGACATTCTGTTGAGTGTTAAATGCGTGCTGTTAGGGAGGTGTTGGAGTTTACTTACACACATGGCGTAGGTTAGGGAGCAGTAGATGTCGCCGAGGAAGAAGTCCCGAAATTCGACTGGGTACAGACCAGCGAGCAAGAGACGCCACTGTCCAGCATTGTTAGAGGATGCATGGCAATGATCATAGGACGACTTACGTGAGAGTACGCAAACCATTTGCGACTTCTGGCTTTGAGAACAGGGGCAGGAAGGAAGATGATCAGAGCCGATATGAAGATGAGACCAACAGGGTAGTACTCAAACACCTCATCCGACCCATACGAGCTGAAGTTGAGCCACAGGAAGAGGCCGAAAATGAATGTGAACAGACTTGGAAACTCGGCCAGCTGCCGCCAGTCGAGGTTGTTGCGGGTGTCGAATTCGAAGATGAAGGGGTAGTTGATCTTGTTCCTGGTCCAAATGGCACAATTGATGCAGAACATGCAGAACAGCAGGAGCATGAAGAAGTACCCGCCGTAGATCTGCAACAGGTAGCTTGCCTGCTCGCGCACGTGGGCGTCGTGGTCCGAGAGAAGCTGGACGCCGAAGATGGCGCCTTGGATGCCAAACACAGCACCAGTACCGAGGAGAATACCACATCTGAAGGCGCTGCCAGACTCATCCCTAGGCTTGCGCGCCATACTTCGCAGCTTACCAGCCGCAATCTTGTGGTTGCCGCGCTCGAAGTAGCGTGCATAAAGGTCTTCAACGGCCTTGATGTGTCCGTCCAAAGCGTCGCTGTTTACGAACCACGACTTGTTGACCTTCTCATTCATATAACGATATTGTGGGCGGGCATTGACGGCCTTGTCGTACTTCTTGTTCAGCTTGCGGAACGCAGTCCGGTTGAGGAGGGCGTAGGACTTCAGGAGTTCTAGACCGCGGTAGAATTCTTGAAGGGCAAGCTTCAACTTGCGTTTCGCGGATCGGTAGGGAACCTCATGCTCAGGCGGTCGACGAATGTAGTCCTTCCTGGCATCGTGGCCCTCCCTAGGTCGCATCACCGGAGTGCGGACCATCTTGGACAGGTTCCTGGAATTGGGTCCCGGCCTGAAGATCTTGGACCTGACAGGATCAATCCAGCCGAGGGGACCATTTTTGGTGCCGTCCATATGGGCGTTGTGGCCGTGCATGAACTCTATCTCAGCTTGTTGCTTTTGAGCATTGAGCTCTTGGGTTCGTCGATTTCTCATTTCGTGGAGCTGCTCCTTAAGCACGGCGAGACGCTCCCCGGCCTGTTCCTCCTTCATCTTGTAGAATGCCTCCACCTTTGCCAGCTCCGCGTCCAAGAACTCAAAGAACTCCCTCTCTTTCTGTCTCACAGCGTCCATTGCAAGCGACTGGAGGCCGTATTCAGGGTTCGTCCCCGCCCGATTAAGGGGCGATGCATTGGAAAATAGCCTTCGCAAGCCACCTCTCGGTGAAGCACGGTATTCAGACCCGATGGTAGCGGGGTGAGGAAGCCTCATTGTCGAAGGGGTGTGCGTCTGTTCAGGTGCGGAGGGCTCATTGCTTCGTGGGTCCGTCATCATGGACGCACTGCGCTGTAATGCCTGCCTGGCCATTGGGCTTTCCTGCCCATGAGCGCCTGCTGGACTCGAGTCGGCCGTGTGGGAAGGCACCTTCATCGCTGGACCGGGCAGCTCAAACGTCGGCCTTCGGTCGAGGGGAGTGCCCTCATGTTGGGGCGGCGTATGTACGAAGCTGCCATATTGCATATCATTCGAGCCGTTCGTCAGGGTCTGGTGCTCGTGGTTCGCAGGGATCGCTTGCGCAGGTGTCGCGGGATTCTGTCGGGCAGATCCAACCGGGGCAGAGCCCTCCCGCAGCGAAGTTCTCTCATCGGGATGCGTCCCTCTGGCAGTGCCGCTCTTGAAGGGCGAGACGTGGAAGAAGTTGGGCGTTATGCGGTTGTCGGGCTTGGTCGCGTTCCCTTGGGGGCTGCCGTTGGCGCGATTGATGGCGCGAGACACGGCCTTGACGTACTTCTTGCCAGCCTTGTAGTTGAGGTACTTGATGCGCCATTCTGCTCGAGAAACTCTGTGTCAGCGAATCGCAGGTCCATCGCCATAGACAGGCGGTTGTGAGGAGGTTTTCGCACCTGGCACAAGGTCCTGCTCGAGTTCTTTTGCGAACTTCATGACGTAGCGGCGCCCGTATGCGCGGCACAGCGAAGCACTGCTATGACCATAAACGCCATGAAACGGAGGGGTTGGCTCTCAAGGTTGCAGTCGTGTGGACGTAGATATGATGGGACGGGTCAATTGCGATGCGACGACTGAGACTGATTAGACCAGACAAAAGACGATCCGAGTCTTGGCTTTTCGTCTTCGCCCTCGTGGTCGGTCTCGCGTGGGAGATTATTGTTTTTTTCTAGATGTTGCGCATGGACGAGCCGTTCGCCTCCCTTCGCCAAGCTTCTGCCACGGACCAGGCGCCCCGCCTTTTCTTTCGTCTGGTTTTTTTCATTTGCTCCCGATGCTTTATCGCGTACCTTATCAGTTTCCTGTAATCTGATGCCCTGAACCTGGCTGTTTCCTCCCCCAACGGAAGTCTGTCGGCAAACGGCATCGCCAATGACAGCGCCTGTCTTTAGCACTCCTTCTGCCCTATGGCTAGCGGCAATCGCTAGAAACTCGCGATATCCCGGTCAAGCCCACTGCTCCAGCGCATTATTAGCGGTCTAGTCCCGGTGGTCAATCGAGCTTGCCGAAAAGCGGGAAAGCCAGGGGAGGGGAGGGAGGTCAGTGCGCCGACGGGATTATGTCAGCTTGGGCTTTAATGTGAATGGGCTGCTCCTTCCATCATCGACAACTTTCTTTTCGGGCGACATTGTGAATTTCGCGATGTTTCTTTTTTGCAAATTCCCTGTCTGCCGCGTCTAAATCTCTCCAGATTGGGTTTCACCACCTGTCAAACTACCATCGTTCTATTTACCTTCTTTCGCCGCCCATGAAGGTTCCTGCTTGGTGCGAATTACCTCACGGCTGCGTCCGCGAGCCATCACAAGCACGAGGCACCGAACGCCACCCGGCACGCCCTACCGATAAACTCTGGACAGAGTTCACAGGGTCCAACTCTGTTTTTCAGAATTTCCCCTTCAGATACTATTATCTGCTGTCACTTTTCGGGATGTGGTCACATCTTGGTCGAATCTTGTCAGGGATGGGCAAGCTCGTCTAATGTAACTGTGCCGCTTGTCGCGCGTCCACTTCACATCAACAACACCAACCGCCACCAACAGAATTACAAGGATCTGTCTCTCTCGCCCATCCACGGACCGGGTCAGAAACTCTGGCCGCGAGATCTGCATCCTGAATGGCCTCATGCACACATGCATATCCATAGCCGTATTCACTCTGACACCTACCTTCTGCGGATAGGATACTGCATCTGCATCTAGCTGCCGCTGTGAGAATGACTTCGAAGGAGCGACCAGGTGTCGTTGGTGCGATAGGCAAAAATCGACCCCATCTCCCCGACGCAGCATCATAGTCTTTTCACGGGCCTCGAGTCCGCACTCTCTCACGGAAGAGGCAAATTCCATCAGCTGCCGCATCAAGACTATGCGGCCGAAAAACACCGAGGCATGAATAGCTCTGCACAAGTTCCAACAACTCTCAACCAAGATCCTCCATCGGGCAATTCGCACAAAGACAAAAACAGGTACACGGGATTCGCCCGTCACATCTCTGCTTCTCGGCCTTTGCTGTCCGGCAACTGAACCACTTTTGCATCGCATTCCAACTGAAACCCTCCGCTCGTCGACGCAGCCGAGCGGAGAATGCTTCCCGCAAATTGATTCGTTCAGAAGAGGAAATGCACCTCACCTCATCCGGCAGCCCCGTCGGCCGGCCGGCGTAGCGACCGCCGTTCCCCGGGAACTAGCCACTTAGCGCGCCTAGTTCACGGCCAGGCCTTATCGACAAGGGTCCCGCAGCCCGCGATGCGTGGAGAGAGGGAGAGAAGGGGGTCCAGATGAGGAGAAAAGAACGCCGTCGTTGCCCGTAGATTGGCCAATCGCCTCTTGCCGCTTTTGAGGCAGCGGAGCTCTGGCTCGGTTGACGATGACAGTCTGACAGCGACTTGAGCGGCCCAGTTGACGCCAGCACCGCTGTGCCGCGGACGCGCAGCAAAGTGGCCATGACAGCTTGACAGTTGCGTGTTGGTGCGCTCGCCGCGGCCGTTGGGATCATCTCGCTGCCTGCTATGCTGCGAGCTGACAGGTTCCACGTCCCACTCGACGACTGGAATGCCTAGATGGGAAAACGCTCAGGTCTTGGGGTTTGTGGTTGATTTGCTCGCTAGATGATGGATGATTGCTGGCCATGTCGCGGGAATTGCAAGGCTCGGACTGAGACACCCCCTGCTCGTGTTGGGCTGCTCATACATTCCTCACTGACGTGCAACATCTAGTCAACTACCTAGTATTCATCATGCTCGGACCCGCGTCGTCATCTCAGTCATTTTGGACCAACGCAACCGGACAGATCATCGCCCATCTCAAAATCTACGCGGGAAGTGACGGCTCAGTTCTCAGCGCCTGGCAGCTTGATCGTCTGGCTGGCTCATCCTCTGTTGGAACTGTTGGTGCTGCGTCGTATCCCCTGGCACTTGTTGGTGGAGGCAGGTCCAGGGTCTTTGCTGTTTTTTGTGGGTGTCTTGCAGGAGCCTTCGTCCGCCTCCGATGATGCACCATATCCGAGTGACACACCAAAAAGCCACGAGTTCACGGGGAACCACCACAGATGATCTCTGTCTCACCACGGGAAACGATCCCGCAATGTGTTCCACGGCCGGCCGCCTCTCCCTTTCGCGCCCGTCTGCCCTGGGGACTCGACAAGGGGGCACAAGTTTTGTGACGCCCATCCCGTTCCCGCTGCGACGTTCACAGTGCCCGCGCCGCCGTTGTCTTTGCTTTTTCCTGCTTCCGGAAAGCAAATATGAACATGTCACATTCACGTTGACAACCACCCTCTCCCAACATGGAACAATATCAAAATGACCCCATGCGCTGCCCATCCTTCTGCCCAAACCAGGCAACAAAATGCATGTTTGCTGCCCCCCCGTTACACAGGGTGGAGGTGTGATCCTCGTTCTCATCCTGGGCAGACGAGCCACCAACACCACTTTTTTGTGGTCTCGATCCTTGCCGCGCCTTTCGCCCCCCTCTCCCCACGTACGTATACAAAGTGGGCGCTGTGCTTGTATTGAACGAACCTCGCAACTCGGTTGGCTCAACTGCGAAACTGGTTGGTTGAACAAAAAGTCCTTTTACCAGATTCTCGGGACGGTGGCACAGTATATAGCCTTGATTGGTTGTATGTGGCCTTGCCCTCGAGGACAGAGTAGGTATCCGAGACACTGTGAAGCAAGCATTCATATATATCGGTTCTCGCGACCTCTGGGCCCCTGCTTCTGAGACCACCCCTGCTTGCCTGCCCTTTTTTCTTCTTCTTCCTTTCTCCCCAGTGCCTGCCGGTTCCTGTTCCCTCTGATCAGGGTAAAGAACGATCCCTTGGGATTCATCCGTTGACGGGAACTTACGTCCTGTTTGATCCTTCCGGCCAACTCCACGACGTGTATTCACCACCGTCGACCTCCTCACCGGCCTGTGGCTTGGAAGTCCGGCCCTAATATCTAATATGGAAACTCATCCCAGCCCGGCGATGGGTCGTCGAAGTGTCTTCCGCCGAGCATCAAAATCATGTCTAGGCGGCTTCAAGAGAGTTTTTTCAACAAAGACCAACTGCCAAGATGACGGGCCAACCACCAGCAAACGACCAGAGAGACTATTCAGATTCACATTCTCAAAGTCATCTCTATTCACAACATTCACGACGACAACAGTAGAAGGGAGCAAGAAGACATATAAGCTACCAGACGACAATATCGACCCCATCCCCGAAGAGACCCCCAGAATCCAAGACCCAGAACTGAGGCGGCAGGCCTATCCCCAGGGCCAATCACACCTCTTCCGCAGACTACCGCCCGAGATCCGCGAGCAGATATATAAAGAGTTCTGGATCGCCTGCGGCGTGGAACGGCACGCGTTCATCGAGGATGGGATAACGCGTTACTCGCCGTGTATTACGAATCACGAAGCGCCGGATGAGAGGCAGCTCGGCCTCGCGAGGGACTTTGCCAAGTCCCCCGAGGTACAGTGGCATCCGGAGTGGTTCCTGAGGATGCAGTCGCCGTGGTGTAATCACTGGAGATGTGAAGAGTTGTGGGAGGATATCAAGGAAGGGAGGAAGGTCGATCTCAACCAGGGCCGGAAACAAGCTTTCATGTCTCTTTTGATATCTTGCAAGAGAGTGTACGTCGCCATCCTCATTACCCAAATATCTTTGAGTGCCCCGACTGACTGTGAGCCCCCAGATACGACGAAAGCATACAATCCTTCCGCGACTCCCGCATCATAAACATCACAACCGGCCACACCCTCCAGCGCGTCCTGAAATACCCGCGGCCGCGCTACGTCTCCGACGCGCGCACGATCAACATCTCGCTGCGCGAGGACAGCGGCAACTGGCTGCACCTCAACGGCGGCAGCGTCTGGCACACGCTCGCGGCGAAAGACACGAAGGCGAGCCGGGTGTACGTGTGGCTCGACGCCGAGTGCCCGCTCACGCGGCGGCTGCTGCCCGAGTTCCGCGCGCTGTGGGAGGGCGTGCCCGCGGAGATCGCGCCGAAGCTGACGGTCGATTTCCCCTGCGACGCGGAGGACGGGTTCTGGGCGTGGGGCGAGGTGGATGTGCGGGAGCAGAATGCGTGTGCGGGCGGAGGCGGGTGGGGTGAGGTAGAGAGGCAGGGGCCGATTGTGCCCAGGTTCGAGGTTGTTGCGAGGGGCAGGCAGAGGTTTAATGAGACGAGTTGTGGGTATGTTAGTCGGTATGATCAGGGGCGGCCGAGGGTGAGGGTGTTGAAGGCGGGGAATCCGTTTGAGGATATTTTGTTGTATGGGAGGGGGATTCACGATGATTCATATTATTGAAATCGTGATAAGCATATGACTAGAGCTGTACGTTGTGTGATGGAACTGTCAAGTTATACGCAATTGGCCTTCTTGAATGTGTGGTTCAGTCGTTACTCCAAGAATCACCTCCTGTTTTTGTTGCTAACTATGCACATATATGCTAATCGCTGGGCTAAGGCATGGTCAACAGTTCCCAAAGAGGCCCGTGAAGGACGAACTAATGACGTTGATAATCCCTGGCGCGCCTATGTTGCAGTTGCAGTAAATCACGCGCAGGCTATCAAGACCTTTTCTCGATGAGGCCAATCTCGCATGCGTGCTTCTATCTAAACCCCGTGAAAATGACGTCCTGTCAGACGGGACGTTCAGATACTGGGTCGTATTGAAGTTGGGGCTTTTCGTGACTTGCCCTAATTAAGTTCGAGAAATGTTTAAATGATAACAATCATCCACGAGGAGCATGTGCGACCTGTCACAGAGAATCAGTCAAAGATAAGCTTACTTGCTTCACTGCTCATGGTGGCAAGATTGTTCCCTACTTCCGTTCATCATGCGTGATCGTAGCCTTTGCTAACCGCGCAGGATGAACGCGACGGATTATTGAGAGCGAGAAATATTTATCACCGATTCCGAGAAGTCATGCTCGCATCAATATTTTCAAATTTGTAAAGAAAAGAGAAGCTACAATAAGCCATTCACAACACCGAACTAATTATGGAAACTCAAAAGGCCCTTGGTAACGGAAAGGATGATTCTTCGACCCATCCAAATTGACCCTGAATTCAAGCCCCACCCCCTCTTCTTCCAAGTCGAATCCCAGACAGGGATACATCTTTCCAGAATTGAAACTCTTGTTAGGTTCTTCAAGAGCATATCCTGTGATGATGTGAGCAAGTACGTCCATAAAGCAAAGTGTAGGTCTAGGCACGAGTAGCTTACCCATATCCAACTTCTTGCCATTGCGCGTACAAAACCCTTGCCCAGTACCTACGCCCAAACAGACACCCACGACATCACCGGCCTTGAACATGCCGGCATCACCAAAGTCTGAGCTTGGGATCTGACCGAAGATGTATTCAACGAAAAGCTTTCCATCATCTCCATGATATGCCCACGATCCCTTGAACCAACCTGGCATCTCACCGTAGGTGTTGTTTGGGCGGCTCGGGCCACAGAAACCGATTCCTAATATTCTAAAACGACTTCTCAGCCTTCGTCCCTCAGAGATAGGATGATAGAGTCAGACGAAACATACTGAGAATTTGAGTTTTGAAGCACTTCAACCTCGAAATAGAAATACTTTTCTGACGGAGGGATGCTGTGGTTGCTGCGGATACATCCTCTTTGAAAGTTCGGCGACTCTCTGACAACCTTGATTACTGTTGAATTTAGCTGACTGTTATATTACCTGAACTTTACAAAAATGGCACATTGGCAACGTACCTTGTACGGCTGGGCATTTGTCAGGGTCCTCGACGGGCTCGGAAGTGACCTGAAGGTTGTCCTTGTACTGATTCCAAATCAAGGCAGTGGGCTTCCTATATTCGGGCGCCTTGTTGATATTCAAAGCTTTCAAGTGGTCGAAGAGGCTTTCAAAGATTTCCTCAAGACGGAACCGCTGCAAATAGTCCATCGCGGACCAATTGTCTTCGTCCAAGCCGTCTTGACCAACAGCGTGATCTTCTAACGTCTGCGCAAGCTCCTTGTCGCGAAGCAAAATTGCTATATGGTAAGGAATCTCCATCTTTACCCATGCGCCCTGCCTCAGATCGCCCGCAGACTTGTCGATTTCCTCTCGAACGTTAGGCGGAAGATCCTGGTCATAAAGCTCCTGGAGGTACCCGCAGATCAAGTTGGTACTCAGAAGGCTGCGCAATGTATCGCGAATCAGGCAGCGGAACTCAGTAAACCGGGAAGAAGAGGTGAACTCCTTCAGATAGCGGAGTCGCTGGTCGTCTGATGTCCGCTCATTCAGAAGAAGCAACCGAACGGCTTCTACGTATCCAAAGCTCAGTGCTCTGTGCAGTGGCGTCTCGCCCGTTGTACTTTCCCGATGTATATCTGCAGACGATTGCTTCAGCAACAGAGCCAAGCTTTTTGGGTCTTCTTCACCAGCCGCAAAGTGTATTGGAGTATACCCTCTCCATCCTGGAGCAGCCTGATTCACGTCAACTGCTTCAGTGCCCTGATGTTGAAGTAGCTGTTCGACAATGACGTCATGCCCACTCTCAATAGCCCATGAGATAGGTGGCTGTCCGTAGTGAGAGTCCTCAGCGTTTATGGTCTCAGGCCATTGCTTCAGGATCTCTGGGACAATTTCCGAAAATCCCCGCTTGCAAGCTGTGACCAGCAAAGACTCATGACTATCGTCGAAAGCATTCTCTTGCACCCTGCCAGGACTGTCAGGTTTCAGAAGATAAAGCGCAACATCTCGGTGATCTTGCTCAATCGCTCCATGCAGGGCTGTCCTTCCTTCCCCATCCGTTGCCAGCAGGTCGCATCCTTTTGATACCAGGAGTTTAGCCATTCTTATGCCCCGGACGTAATGGATTGTTGTCCTGTTGTTATAGTCAGTGTCGATTAAAGGTATTGACTTGGACCCGTTGAGCAGTGCTTCGGCCACCTCAATGAGGTCTTGCTGGGCAGCGAACATGAGTGCAGTGATGTTGCGAGAGTCTTTTGCCAATACATTTGCTTCGAAGTCATCCATGAATATTCTGAAAACCTCAGTGCGACCGCGGAGAATGGCGTAGTGTAAGGGCGTGCGTCCATCCCTGTCTAGGGCTTCGATGTCAAACCTTTTCCCCTTCAGTCTACGGATGCTATCGGCGTTTGCAACCTCAACTGCAATGTGAAGGAAGGATTTCCCACTGCTGTACCGGCAGCTTGGATCCATCGCAAATTTCAAAAGCATGTTGAAGCTGTCCTCATTCAAGGGATTGAACATGCTTTGGGAAGCGATGGGGGAATCAATGACCGAGGAATCGCCGCTTCGCTGCGTCCTCACGCCGCTCTCATCCCCTCTTCTCGTCGCATTTTCCACGAAATAGTCAATAGGACATTTGCCAGCCTCGTCTAGCTCATTTGAACGCGATCCCATGATCAGGAGTTGGGTGGTAACCTTCGTATGTCCTAACATGGAGGCGATGTGAAGTGGTTGGCGACCCCAAGAGTCCTTCTTCTCAAGAGGTTGTTCTCCGCCGTGTTTCCTCATTACCTCAAGGCATTTCAGGTTTCCGCTTTTCGAGACCAGATGAAGAGGAGTCATGTTGTCGAGCCCGCCAGCTTGAATGACACTCCTGCGACGTTCGTTATTTAATCCATTCAACATGGACGCAAGGCTTCCATATTTTCCAGACAAGGCTGCGATATGAATTGGACTCCGGCCTAGGTTGTCCAAAAACTTAGGCAGAAGATCGGTCCAAACTGAACTTCGGGTGAACATGAAAATGTTGGATTCATCGTCATTAACAAGACATCCATAGTGATACGGAGTCCAACCAAAGATATCGCGCAGTCCGGAAACCTCTTCTAAAGCATTGTAACATTCAGTCAGTATGATTCAACTGCTCCCATAAGGATGGAAACCTTAAAAGAGATGTTACTCACTATCCTCGTTAAGTTCGCGTGAGATTTCATACACAGACTGTTGTACTGTGAGCCAAAAACGACCAACGCTGGAAATTACATTTTTCTGTGTCACTTACAGTATCTGCGGCTGCTGAAAACATCGCCAGATGGTGCCGCGTGAACCCAAGAGTGTTGTTTGCGAAATCTCTGTCTAGGCCTTGAACTTTGCCCAGTTCCTTCTTAAGAATCTTGGAAACTATCTCGTGACGGTCCTGACGGCGATAAACAGGCTCAAGCTTTTCCATGATGGTGGTGAACTTGGAGGACTGGAGGTGCCCTTCAATGGCTTCAAGTTGTTTACACAAGTCCGGGGGAGGCGTCAGCTGCTCATCATATGGCTCATAAGCGGAGGACAAAAAGTCGATTGCCGCTACAGCAATGGCAACATTCAACTTGTCATCTTCCTTGAGCTTCTCGCCCTTTGTCTTGATCGTTCCAAGAAGCTTCTCGTAACAGGTCGCTGTTTCTACCCATCCGCGCCCAGGGCCAACACGAGGCATCAGTCTCAGAATTGCCTGGTCCGGCAGAAGATTCTTAGAACTGAGTGCCGGAATTATGCACAGAAGTATGTCAGTTGTGCTTCCTAGACCGTAGGACTCCATGCTTCGAATCATGTTGGTGAGTTTACGGTGGCGAAGTCGGGGTCGGAGCCATGTCTCAGCAAAGTCGATCGAGTCGAAAGTTTGTGGGCCTTCTATCTCTACCTCTTTTTTGATCCCATCGGGACCTGAATCAAGGCAGTCTCTTGGCAGGGACTCTGCAATGGTCCATATGAAATTTGTGAAAAGGTGTTGAGCTAAGATGGTCGAGAGGGACGCCTTCGACGTAATCGCCAGCTCTCTGGCAGCCGATTTGTCTGTGCAACTGTCAGCCAGACTGTCAAATGTTAAGTCTAGATATGTAACACACCTTCGGCCTGCTCAAAGCCGTTGAATCCAATCACTATATCGACATTCGCGCCCGTTGCGTTCCTTCTCTTACGAGTTGGTTCATCGTTCATGGGAGATTCTTTTCCCTCATTGCCTTCTCCATCGTCACTTTCTCTGTCTTGGCTTTCTTCGCCATCGCTTTTTTCGTCGTCAATTTTGTCGTCTGCCATCTTGTCGCTCTGCTCAGCGACAAGGCTGTCAACCCACCATGAGACATCTCGTTTCAGAACATCATCGTTCAGATTATCGCCAATGATACGACCAAAGCTGTATCTCAAGTCATCTCCAGCTTTTGTGCGTCTCCAGTCTAGGGATGGGTCACTGGAAACATGTGATTGATCAGCGAATCTTTTGGCCTCGATGCTGGCCATCCATAGGGACAATGTCGCGTCAATCTTGCCAATATCCGCTTCCCATTTTGTATTGATTCCCGATTTCTTTCGAACGATTGGAATCTCAATCGTGTCTGGGCTTTCAGACACACCAGAAGTGTTCAGCCTTGTGACCTCGATCAGCCATTTGAAAGATGGCGATGGTTCCTTGCCTTTCTGATCTAGCTTGCCACCCGGGGATGATGGCAACGACGGGAAAAAGCTTTCCATAAGGAGCTCGATACACTGCGCTACACACAAAGCACTCTGTGTAGACTTTGACGTAAAGCTACACAGGTCGCCAAGTCTCTCTCGCACACGTAAAAGTTGCTGACTTGATGATGCCTTGAAGTGTGGGGTCGGTCCGGCGTCTCGGGGGGCAGGACTGAGATCTTTGGATTCTTTGAATGTGGGCTGTTTCAATTGGGCAGCGCTTGAAGATTTAGCCGGTTCTGGCGTCTTGCCTTTCGGGTCATTTTGGCGTGACCGAACAAATTGGACGTGTGGTTCCCTAGGATTCTGAGTGATCACTTGCCAAAGACATGGTCCGCTAGGTAGAACGCGGTTGCCGTTTTGTCTCTCTTCGGTTCTTCTCGGATGGAACTCCCGAATTCCTGGATAAAAGACAATCTGTGTCGCCAAGAAGTCGAGCTCATACCCATCGAGGGCACGACAGTGGGCTGGAACTCTTCCCAGTCGTCTCCGAATACCTGCTCGAATGAGAGCCATGATGAAGATAGCGCCAAGTTGGGCAATCGAACATGGGAATGCAAGCCCACGTAGACCCATAAATTGAGCGGTGAAACCGATGCCGGCGGACAGAGCAGCACCAATGGTCAACCATTCCCAAAGCCCCTTGCCACGTGTTAGACATCAAACACCATCGATTGAAAACCACTAAATCGGGGAAAGAGATACCTCCTTATGCTTGTCCTTGCTCGAGCTTGAGCCACCAGAGGTTGAGTTGACATCGGAGCGGGAATTTCTATCGTCGTGGCGTTTCGGGTTGGCAACATTGCTAGGGGCGTGCTTTCCAACGTCGTCGTCGCGCCTTGAGATAATAACCCGACGTTTTGGGCCGGCTAGAATGGCGTACCCTTTGAACGATTGGTCATTCACCGTCTGATGTCGTTGAATCCACATTAGCCGGGGAGCATTGTGCACCAATTTGCCGCCATCCGCTACCTCCCAAGAATGCTCGACAGTGCTGTGCTCAACAATAAGCGAGCAAAGTCCCGTTCCAATAGAGAGAAGAATGGATCCAGAAGCATAGCAAGGAAAGCCATAGACTTTCGACTCTAAGAAACTTGGAAATCTAGGGCTTAGGTAGTAGGCTGTAACAGCTGCGACGGCAATAAGGCTGATCTGTAAAATGACAGCAACGAAGGCGGCCAGAATGATTTCGTGCCGTTTTTTGAGCCCGCGCTGATTGAAATGATCAGAGGAAAGGTTCAGTTGAAGATTCGGGGGTCCGCATAGCGCATTTTCTGCTGTGCGGGCATTTGCAGAGAGGCTGGGCTGACTGGAGACGACGGAAGCGGTCTCCTCATCTAGCGTTGAATGCGCAGATCTAAGCAGACGTTTTAGTCCACCAACAGTATCGCACCGCAAGTCGTGAACAATTGTCAATACAAACAACAGCCACCTTTGCAACATGGCGGCACTGTAGCTGGAGTAGGCTGATGATGAAGTTTCTTAGAAGCTTGTGACATTGGGATCAAATTAACAGTGGAACGTACGTTTGTAATCCATGAGTTGTTGCTCTGATGTTCCTGATGACGCTGTGAGCAGAGAATGGATGCCACATGACTTGTCCTTGGGCTCTTCGCTCTTGGCCTCCTTCTCGAAAGCCTTCGGCTTTGGATTCCTTGAAGTCTCATCGAATGATTTATATGCTACCTCAAGACGGTCGTATTCATCGGGAAAAATGAGGATCTGCGCAATCTTTGGTCTGCCCATGGCCCGGACAATGGAATTACCATTGAAAAGCTCGCAGACCTCACCGGATGTGGATGACATTAGCTCAATTTCTGCTAGGGCTCGATTTTCCCTCGAACGTCCAATAAAGGCTTTTGCGACTTGCATGCCCTGAACCCGGATGGCGCCCGATATGGCGGATATGATACCCAAAGGCACCATGGCAAAAATGAGGTGGTCAACCCATGATAGGCTCTCGCTTGTGAACTGTTTTGCGAACTCGTCTCCGAATAGAGCAAGGATTCTAGCAAAGTTGATAAGAAAAATGCGCTATCGGGCTGGGATGACGTTATGCAGACTTACGGCGCAATGTCTGAGAGGAGGTTGAACGCAAATTCTGCATCGTCAGCCGCGGCGACAGGGATTGATAGGGCTGCCAAAACAAAAAGGCAGCCACATGCGATCATTTTGAAACGGTGTTATAACAGGGCTTGAAATTGTCAATGGGGGTTGGATGAGAATGTGGTATGAAGCCTGACGTGAGAGAATGTGGGCAGGTTTTGTGGTTTTTTTTCGTCGTGGATTCATGGTATCTACTAGCATCTAACTTCAGAAAGCGACATGTCTTACATGCGGATGCAACTTGAGTCGCATGACCGCGACGCGTTTAGGCCAAGAAAGGGAAAAATCTGAGTTGTCACCATAGAAATGTTGTGCGCCTTGACCGGTGTGAAGAGATAGTTTAGTCTGATGCAGGCAAACATATTGCCGACATAACAGGGTCCAATATTGAGCAGTGTCTAGCTGTTTTGGGCAAGAATCTTACCAGGGAGGGTAGTTGATCAACTGAAGGCTGCTTTTCAGCTGACAAGGGTCGTTCCTGCAAGGCTCGACGAAAGCGGAGATATTGACTTAGAAGTGCAGCTCTGTCTCCATCCAAGACTGGATAGGGGGAAATCGATAACAATTACGGAGACAACATTTCAGACTGTTCTTGTTCGGCCTCAATTGGCTGCTTTTGGGCATCACTGGGCATAATATTACATCTGGACCAGAATCCGATATGTAGGGTGGCTCTTAATACAGGTTCGACGAAGCACACCCAATTCGGTGGTCTACTTGATTACCACATTGTCACTGAATTGAACGTTACTTGTATCAGTGAGCTACTGCCAGGACTCCTAATCAGGATTCGCAGAGAAAGGTTACTTGCAGGGCTCTTACCATACGTCGTGAATATCTGCAGCAGTGCAAATTGATCTATCTCCATTATCTACTGACCATTTCAAATTCATAATGCACCGTTACGCCTTCTCATACGGCAACTCAGATTACTATCCCACGTAGCCTCCGCAACCGGATGACCCTAGGAGTATTCCCGCCATCCTAAACTGAGGGGCGACGGCACGCAATTGTAAGGCGACTGACAATTACTAAGGGTTCAAAAGTTCTCAGGGCATACACCGAACTCCGATTCGCACAAGAATGGTGCCGCATATATGCGTGTCGCTCACGACTCGTTTTGTGAGAAATACAGCCTCAAAACAAAGTACCTAGTAGGCTTCCACGCACCTGCATCCATGATCACAGTGATCTTCAGTCCATAACAGGCTGACGGATATCATATATTTTCCAGCAACTGAGAAGACACAGCCATCGCCCAGCAATTGCTCGCGTACAATAATCACAAAGGCAAGATATGCTTATTAGCTCAGGAAGAGGGGGCTTGGAAATCGCCGGTTAGGAGAATACACTTTGACCTGCCAACTCGGCCAACTGGCCCAAACACAACGGAAAGAAACAAATCACCCAAAAGTCTACGCTGGGGGCCTGATGCCTAGTACCGCGTGGTAACGTCGACCAAGTTACCATCATACCAAGTATTTCATTACTGACACGAAGAACTATTAACTAATGACATGGGTTCCAACTGGAGAGAGATTTACTGAATGCTAGCCCGTGCACAGAGCATTGGGTCAAGTTCGAGAACGAGAAATGATGCGATGCATCGAGTAGGCCTTCCAATGAACACTAGACAGCTTGCGATAGAGCTGGAAAATAGCATGATATGTATGAGAAAAAGCAGTTTATGTTTGGAGTCTCAAGTTCAGAGATTTTCGAATGGTAGTTTAGCCGGACCAAAGTTCTTAAGGCTTTCCGTATTGCAATAATAGTATTCACTTCAAATGGACGGAAACATCCAGCAACCAGACTGTTCAACAACTTGCTTCGATTACTTATCCGTCCGAAGAGTGGTATCTGCTGAAATACGCATGTTCAATTGCAATGTGGACTGAGGCGAAAAGAAATGGCAGGGCATGCCGATTGTCAAGACTCCTACGATTCGTACTCACATTCGAGCACAAGATCCACCACGTTAGGAACTTTGGTGAGCGGCGGGTCATTTTCGTCCAATACCACGACCTGATTTGTTGGCACGAGGACGAAAAGGCACCATTGTTGGAGGATCTTAAGACCGAAAGCGAGTCAGAAGCCCTGCCTTTTTGCATACTTATCTTCCTTTCTTCGCCCATTGGAGTGCGGCACTTCGCCGTCAGCCCATGCCGATTTTGACTCATCCCATTTGCCCCTCATAGCATGCAGCTTACTCATTTCTCGACTTCGCAGGCTTTTTCTTCCAAAGCCAGTTGTCTTTTCTGAAATGGTCATACTCTGTAGGTTGGATAATCTCGCGAGAACCGGCTATTGTCGCAAAGCAACTTTATGATTGTCAAACGAGCTGGCATCATACAATCTAGAAACGATCTAGCTCATTGACTTCACAACGATCTAGAACAACCATGACCTCTCAAGAAACGATTTTCGGGAAGGTTCCGGTCGGAGACGGCCAGTTCCGTCTGCTGGATATCCTGCCTGCTTCTCGAGAAGCCGGCACAAGTCCTCCTGTTCGATGCCAACTTCGCGTCGCATCATTATTTGATCCACCAGACTACGAGGCTATCTCGTACGTCTGGGGAAGTCAGGATTCCGAGAATGAGATAAAAATTGAGGTCTCGGGCGAAGCTTTCAGCACGACGAGAAATCTTCACGCAGCTCTGTGTCGGCTTCGATTGCAACACAAGATAAGGACTGTTTGGGCCGACCAAATTTGCATCAACCAGAAGGACAGCGCGGAAAAGTCGACCATCGTTCCACTTATGCGTCAGATCTATTCTCGATGCAGCCAGTGCCTGATTTGGACGGGTGAAATACCCCAGGAAATGGACCCGATCCATGTGGAATCACTGTTTGCATCTCTCACGTACATGGCGGAGGGTGACGGTCCCGATGCCCTCGCCCCTCAGTGCATGGCTTCCGAAGAGGCATTCAAGGGGCCAATATCGGCATTGATGCGCTTGATGGCCGGCCCAAGCTCTTGGTTTTCTCGTATTTGGACGGTGCAAGAAGTGGTCCTCCCGAAACAAGCGGTCTTACTCTGGGGACCACAGTCCATTCCTTGAAGCACCTTGATTCAAGCAACCAGAACTTACACAACTGGGATGTCGCAAAACTTGTTCAGGGTCTGTGGTTATGCCGATGGCCCCATAGCCGGTTTCATTGCGGTTCTGGTATGGTTGAATGGCTCAAAACACGACTGCCAGCCGTCTTCAGCTATGCAGCAATGGCGGGGCAGGCGAGCTCACGACCCCCGAGACAAGGTCTATGCATTGCTTGGTCTTTTCCCTCCTGGCACGTTACCTAGAGTTGAAAAATGCGATTATGAGATCTCAGTAGCTGAGCTCTACGAGAACTTGACGATTGACCTTATCGTCGACGAGCAGTGGCTTCGGCCGCTCGTGGGCAACCCCCGCCTGAAACCAGTCAGGGCGACTCTGAACTTGGCTAGGTGGGCGATAGACTTGGTAGGTGTGCCCATACACGAAATAGAATTATGGCATCACACGTACGATTCAATGCATTTTGGCGCGGACGGGGGTCGCCGTCTTGAATTCCAGCACAAAAAAGGCATGCTTGGTCTCAAAGGCGTATTCGTCGACACAATCGAGAGAGTCGAATCTGGGTTGATGATCATTGGCAAAGTCGCATCATACGAGATGCTGGCCGAGACCCTGGAGCGATGGAAAAGTACTGAACCTAATGAAGAGGCCTTTGGGAGGCTTATCATCAACGATGTTGTGAGGGATGGGTACAGGGACCCTGTTCAGCGCGCATCCGCAGCAAACGCCCACGAGGCTATGGAATACTTGCGCACTGGGATAGGCGAGGAAGGGATGTACGATTCAATCTTGAAGACGGTCAAGAATTCAGTGTACTTCACGACCAAGTCTGGACTCATCGGGCGGGGACATCTTGAAACTCAGGTTGGCGACGAAGTATGGGTGTTCAATGGAGGTAGTGTACCATTCACAGTGAGACCACGAGGCGGGAACATGCCGCCTGGCAATGACCCAGAGTACGACTTTGTGGGTTATAGTTATGTACACGGTGTTATGGACGGTGAGGCGTATGAACGCGGCATCGAGAGCCAGTTCATTTGGATTTGTTGATATGGAGGCCAACAAACCGTAACAATCTCAGAGAAACTGAGTGTATAGAAACTAGTGTCAGGGGTGTTTACATTAGCTTGAGCCAATTATCAGCACGTGCTGAACGCCCAGTCAAGCGTTGCCATTGCTTGCTCAGCGCGAGTGAATTCCATGACCCATCCATGGCAACTAGCGGAAGCCTTTTCCGAAGACTCAACTTCACTGTATACATGACGGCTTCAAATTGCCATTCCGCCTGTTACCCATTTCCTTGAGGTTTTCGACAGTTTCCTTACATCATCAAAGACATAGTAATGATGAAATTCGACCCGGATTCGGACAGCTTACCAGCAAGATCTCAGCTCCCCCACGTTCCAGGGACGCCTCGAGACTCGGCATGGTTCTGGGGAGAAAATGACGAGGTCAGCATTTTTACCGTTTGCTAGCACTGAAGTCGTCCTAACTAAGCATAGTTGGGCCGATTGAACCTTCTTACCCCAAAGCGTAGAGCGGCAGCGGCAAGTCTGATCCAGGATGGTATCACGATTGGTTTGAAGTACGCTCTGATGACAACACGCTACGCTTGATCCCAGGTCAGCTGATGGCATACAGTTGGTCTGCTGAATTGCCATTCCCTCCTATGTTTGGCCGAGAGCCATTGCTGCATCAGATCAAGCCCCTCGGGTCGGCAGGGAATGATGAGATTCTGAAAATGAACTCACAGAGCGGCTCGCAGGTAAACCATATCTTACGGATTTGAGAAATATTGCTAACACCCGAAAGTGGGATGGATTTCGTCACGTTAGATAATTGTCCACCCATAGCCAGCGTTGAGACTGAGCCAACTGACATTGTTAACCTACCAAATAGGTTAGTGTACCTCAGAATGAAGATTGGGTGTTTTACAACAACGTAGGTGATATTAAAAGCAACCGTAGAAGCAGAAATTACTGAGACCTTGTTACATAGACGACGCCCGAGCAGATTAAGAAGACCACGAAATGCGGCGTGCAGGCTTGGGCTACCCAGGGCATTGGTAAGTTTCCCGTCTAAGCCCCAGATAGTTGAAAGTTCACCTAAACCTATGCAGTCGGAAGAGGCGTTCTCATTGACTACTGGACCTACGCTAGGAAGGCGTACGATGTGAACACACGCCATCCGATTTCTGCCAAAGAACTCAAAGCGTGTGCTGAGGCCCAAGGAACCCAGTTTCAATATGGTGACATCCTGATCATTCGTACTGGCTGGATTGACACCTACAACAGAATGACTCAAGATGAGAGAGTCAAACTGACTCAGGTTCCAGCTTACCAGCACACATTTGTTGGCGTCGATCAGCACCCTGATGTAGCTGATTTCCTTCACGACAACTACTTCAGTGTCGTGGCGTCGGACTCCCCTGCATTTGAGGTTTGGCCGCAAAGCAAAGAGTGGAATCATCACATCAACCTCTTGCCGAAGTGGGGCGTGCCGATCGGAGAGCTTTGGGACTTGGAGCGGTTGGCCGACGTTTGCCAGCAACGAAAGCAATACGCCTTCTTTTTCGCCAGCACACCAAACAACATCAAGGGTAAGCACTCACCGAGAACTTGGATTTAATCTTATTGCTTACCATTTCAAGGTTCGGTCGGAAGCCCGTCTAATGCATTCGCTATGTTCTGAACCTTTCCAGACAGTGCCCAGAAGGCTCAACGCCGATATGGAAGGACTAAGGATCAGACAAGACGCGCACCAGCATGTAACGTGGACAGTGCCATGAGAGGATCAGCCCAGCCGTATACAGGCGTCGACACGTCCTGTATCTTAGTATGTTGGATTGATACACATTAGAATCGCTGTTCCTGATTACTTGCCCCGCCCCGTCGCCCGGTGTCTAATATGCCAACCGGAAGATTCAGCCGGCCGTTTGAAATCCGGCTATTATCGGGAAAGAGCCACTCAGTTGGAAATTCATATCCAGCGTTTGACATGTCCATCGAAAGCAATCACCATGACATGGGAAGAGCTGGATTCACGCAACGAGCCGTGGAGAGCCGGCAAGATCCTTGTAATACTATTGAGGCCCACGTACATATCGTATATATAAGAGATGTTTGCTTAATCTTCAAATGGCGGAACAAAAGCAGTGTAGCTTCAACTGCATGAAGACCCCTGTGAACATGTCTACTACTTCTCTACCCACCTACAATAACATTCCTCGCGTAAATGGCATGCCTCATGGCTGCGCCTGGGGTATGTGGGACAAAGATGACCAGCCTGACCAAGTTGGGAGTCTCAACCTTCTGACCCCCGCCAACACTCTCGAAGCCAGGAAAGAGATACAGACCGGAGTTTCTGTTTCGCTAAAGTGAGTAAAATAATCAGAAATCTTTCTCGAGTATCCTTTTGCTGACTCAAGTGTTTTCAAGCTGGCCGCTAGAACGAATTGAAGATCCAGGTCACAACCGGACCAAGATAAAGCACCGTTTCTTGGATTTGAAACCTGCTCTAGTGGGACACGATGACGAGATTTGCATCAACACACAGACAAGCAGTCAATGGGACGGTCTCCGTAAGTAAGAACGGGAACTCCGTCCACATCATGCTCATTTACCGTCGGAAGGACATTGGGCCCACCAGGACTCGGGGAAGTACTACAACGGCTTGACTCATGATGAGATCAGCGGAAACAACCCCAACCTACGCAACGGAATCCAAGGTATCACAGTCTTCTCCATGCCATATTCGCTTTTCGTGAAGCTCACCGCGAGATACAGAATGGTTGAAGCGAGGCGGTGTTGTCGGGAGAGGTGTGCTGCTTGACTACGTTGCATGGGCCGAGAAACAAGGTATCGAGTACAGTGCAGCAAGCAAGCACTGCATCAGCCATCGAGACTTAGAAGCGATTGCGGAAGGTGAGGGCCTGGAGCTCCGAGCCGGCGATATCCTCATGGTCCGGACTGGGTGGATCAAGTGGTACAACGAAGCTACCCCAGATGAAAGGGTGGCTGGATGCAAGACGAACCACAACTATGTAGGGGTCAAGGGCACTGCCGAGAGTATCAAGTGGCTGTGGGATCATCACTTCTCTGCTTTGGTGGGCGACAACATGGCTTTTGAGGCGTGGCCAGCGGAAGGCCCATACAGTGAGCATGACTTCTACCCTCTGATGCCGGAACCTCTTCTCTGATGAATAATTAGGAATTCATGACAATGCTCTGGCTCTATGGGGTACACCGCTGGGAGAGTTGTGGGATCTCGAAGAGCTGGCTGATCAATGCAAGAAACACGGTCGCTGGAGCTTTTTTGTTACAAGCTGCCCATTGAATGTTGCTGGCGGCGTAGCCAGCCCGCCGAATGCACTAGCTATCTTTTAGGTACATGTGTAGCAATCTCACAGACTTCCCCCAATCAATTGGACTATGGCCGTGATGACATCGATAGAGAACTTGGGTGTTGCCGATAGCTCTGGGAAATAGCCAAATGCATGAGGCAAGCCGGGGTAAATGTCAACTTTCGTCGGCACACTGGAGATGTCCGTTGTGAATAGACAGGTCTGGATCTCATCTTACCCTGCGTCTTTGAGTTTGGCAGCGTAGGCCAATCCTTCGTCTCTCAGTGGATCCATGCCTGCGACTTGGAGATATGCCGGTGCCAAGTCCTTGAAGTTCTGGTTGAGAAGAGGGGACACTTCTGGACTGGATGGATCTGGCGGGCTGTAGTACCCATAGAATGTTTCCATGGAGCGCTTCGAGAGGAGCGGTGCGTCTTTGAGCTCCTCCATGCTACGAAGCTTAAGCTCAGGTGGGTAGCAGTCGATGTGACAAGTTGCAGGGATCCTGAGAATTTGACCCTTCAATGCAATTCCTTTATCTCGGGCCCTATGAGCAATGACAGCAGTCTAGATTGGTTCAAATTAGTTTGACTCGAGTAAAAGCCCTCCGGGAGCTTACAGAGTTTCCTCCAGAGCTGGAACCGCTCAGCAAAAGACACTTTGGGTCTATGCCCAGTGTCGAGGAATTTTCCAGCATCTAAGCGAGACTCCCGGTCAGTTATCTTAACTAGTCATTATGTAAATCCTAAGTTGAGTGGCTCTTACCCAAAGCAGAACGTCCCAGCAGTCTTCCAAACCTCTCGGGAATGGGTTTTCGGGGGCTCTGTCGCCTGGTTAGTATGCCTCGATTCGAAATGCCTAACCATCAACTTTCAGGTCTTACAGCCGGTAGTCTATGGACACCACGACAATCTTGGTGTACTCGCAGATTGCTTTGCAGGCAATGTCTTCGCCCTCGAGATCGCCAAGCGTCCAACCACCGCCATGTATGCTGGTCGTTAGGTGAGCTTTGTTGAGAATGCGTTCTTGTACTGGGGGCTTACTATAACATGCCCGGGGCAGGAGTCTGGGTACCAATTGGCGTATAAATACGACAAGGGACATCATACCCGTCCGAGACCTTCACTTGGATGTCCTTGGTTGTGAGTTCCGTAAACTGCGGGGCCACGGATGTAGCATAGACTTTGAGCTGCGCCATAACATCTCGGAGATACTGCGGCGAACCGACTAGGTGGGGCACTCTCGCAGCATTCTTCTCGTAGAACTTTGTAGATGTCAGACTCCATCCCAAGGATCAGCAGCAAAAATTCTTACAGCAGTCCATTCCGGGTCAGGGACCCCAAGATGATGATACTGAGACTGACTAGACTTCAGATCACCCATGGTTTCAGCTAGTCGAATTTAGGACAAATTTCGAATGGCTGAACGATGATTTGAAAGGAACACCAGAAAGCACTGAGCATTTTGCTTCAGGGCGACGGCGCTTAATTATATCACTCGGACCAGCTTTTCGACTTGACTTCAGGCCATGACCAAAGTTCCATGATGTGTAGCGGGGAAAGAGGCATTGCTGGCCGGAAACGCGTTTCCGGACTGTACTGTACAACATGATATTGGTCACTGCTTACACCCACGGTGATACGGTGCTACATCGCAATCTTGGCGTGATCTTCTTGGGGGCTGATTTAATATACATGCCGATGAGAATTCGCAGAATGCCATACACCGTCTCACTATTGACGGGGGTATTGATGTAGTCAGGATAAGCACTAAAACTAGAATGAACCCCAAGAGAGCTACCCGATTAGGTTCGAATCACACCCAGCAGGTCCGGGGCGGCTTCCGATTGCTAAATCCCCCTGCCGCCATCGACATCTAGAGACGCGCCTGTGATCATGGATGCTTCATCGCTGGCTAGGAATGCAACCGCGTTTCCAATGTCTGTAGGTTGAGCGAATCGCCCGAGGGGAATGGTGTTGATAAATCTGTCTCGGCCCTCTTGAGAATCCTGTCCGCCGAGGAAGAAAGGGACCCTAGCAAATGCGTCAGCTTCAGACGGAAACGTGAATGTCTGTCAACCCACATGGAAGTTTCTCCTGCAACGGGATGGATAACATTGAAACGAATATTGTGCTTCGCCCACTCGATCGCTAGACCTTTAGTTGCGTTGGTAAGACCTCCCTTGCTGGCCCCATACCACACAAGAGTTGGTCGCGGTCGGACTGATGCCATGCTAGAGATATTGATGAAAATTCCACCCTTCTTCTCGGCCAAGAAATGCGGAATGGCGACGTTGGAACTCCAGTATAGGGACTTTAGGTTCACTCTCATGACTCGATCGTAGTCGGCCTCAGTCGTCTCGATGCTTGAGCATGCGTTGTAAACAACCCCAGCGTTGTTGACGATAATGTCTAACTTGCCGAATGTATCCACTGCAAATTTCAAGGCAGCTTTCCAATCCGCCTCCAAGGAAACATCGCCTTTCATGGCAACTGCGGAACCTTCAGGTTGTAGAGCTGCCGTCTTCTTTGCATCGTCTTCGTTGATATCAAAGATGAGTACCTTGGCTCCCTCAAAAGTGAACTTGTTGACAATGCCGACTCCAAATCCAGCCCCGCCCCCGGTCACAATGGCCACCTTGCCCTCAAGTCGTCCAGGGTGAGACATGTTGAATAATGTTGAAGACTATCGAGTTGGGGAAGTTATTGAGCGTCGCTGTGAGAATCCTGAGAGTCGTCCAGGTTCATCGGATCAAGGCCACCTGGACTTTCTAGACGGAACACTTCGTCACATTATTTTCTGCGGTGCAATCTACTGAAAAGACGTCGGATATGAGTCTATGGCTTCTCCGATGCCAATGGTATTGACCAGACGACACATGAGGGGTCAATACGTCATGCCATACTGCGTTCTGTGCAACACCGGCAAAGCATAGCCGCCGTCAGACATGCACTCATTCTATTGGCTACAGTGGTTGAAATGAAGGCACGACATCAGTGATTTACGTCAGAGAAAGATTCATCGACAAGCGTACCTGAGCATTGACCTCAGCAGGTGTTCAGCATCCGCTACGTGGTGTCGCGCGAACGGCGTTGAAGGAAAGTTATCGCCGCTAAGTTGCATCAATCCTATCAGCGTGATCTTTTGTAAGTTTTTCTTTAGATCAATCTCATTGTAAAAGAAATTGCAACTCGCTGTTTTATGGCTATTAAATGGCCCTCATGCTTTAGGACATACCAGAGAACTTTCACATTCGCATCCGTATATTCACCGGTCCCAAGCCTTCATCATGAATATGAATGAGAAAACTGCAGCTTCCAATGCCGTCAGCGGTTATTTTGTGACGGAGACACCTCTGGGAACTGCGCGGAAGATCCGGGTGTTGATGGTTGGCGCTGGAGCCAGTGGGCTGAATCTGGCACGACATATGGACTTGCATATGGAAAACTTCGACTTGGCAATATATGAGAAGAACTCAGATGTTGGAGGCACATGGTTCGAGAATAGGTGATTTATGAAGCCCGCAGCACTTCCCAACCGCACGCTAAAGACATGTTAGATACCCCGGGTGCGCATGCGACATCCCTTCGCACAACTACCAATTCACATGGGAGCCGAACCCAGACTGGAGTCAGTAGTAAGACACAATATCTGGCCTGAGTTTCTGCAGTTGCTCATGTGTTCTAGTTACTCGCAATGGGATGAGATTTTGGAGTACTTTAGGGGCATCGCACGGAAATACGAGCTCTACAAGTACATCAAACTCAGCCACAAGTTGACTTCCTCCAGCTGGGACGAAGCCTCGGGAATTTGGAATGTGGAGTGTCTAAACCTTAGCACAGGAAACACAGTACATGATTGGGGCCATATTCTAATCAACGGCACCGGAGTCTTGAAGTAAGCCTCAGATCTCATACGGAAAGTGAGTACCTGCTAAGAATTACAGCAATTGGAAGTGGCCAGACATACCCGGCCTTCATTCTTTCAGGGGGGATCTCTTCCACAGTGCAACCTGGGACCAGGACTACGAAGTCGCTAACAAAACTGTGGCCGTTCTCGGTGCTGGATCTTCGGGTATTCAAATTGTTGCAACGCTGCAACCTCGTAAGCCACAGACTCCGATCTATAAGCAGACGGCCAATTCTCATTCTAATAATACTGCTCTTTTAGTCGTCAAGTCGTTGGTCACATTCATTCGGTCTCCTACATGGATCACAGCAGGATTTGCACAAAGCCACGCCGGTCCAGGTGGGGCGAACTTCTCTTGTGAGTAATCTCGAAGTTCCATTTCACGTGTTTATCAAACTGCTGAGATTTCGACTTCAGTTACGGAAGAGCAAAAGTCCAACTTCAAAGAAAATCCAGATGCCTACATGAGGTACCGTAAAGAGATCGAGGGAGAACTCAACTCTAGATTCCGTTTCGTAAGCAATATGCATCTTCAGTTGGAGCAAGTCTGATCAAATAATAGGTCATTGCAGACAGCGCCGATCAGAAGGAAGCCAGAGAATATTCGAGCAATGAGATGAGAGTCAAACTCAAGAACGAAGAAATCCTCAACTACCTCATGCCCAAGGATTTTGCAGTCGGGTGCCGTCGTCCCACACCTGGAAACGGTTATCTCGAAGCTCTCACGCAGGACAACGTCCGTGTGGTGACGAATGACATTGAGAAGATCGTCCCCGAGGGTATTAAACTGACTAATGGCGAGATCATACGAGTCGATGCTTTGATCTGCGCCACTGGCTTTGACCTTTCCTTCTGTCCCCGCTTCAAGCTGACCGGCAGAGATGGTGAAACTATCGATGAGAAGTGGAAGGATGTTCCTGAGGCCTATCTCTCCGTTGCTGTCCCCGGATTCCCGAACTACTTTAGTGAGCATTCCGCCTTCGTTGGCTTTTTCTCACATGTGACTGAGGGCTAACAGCAATAGTCTTTCTTGGTCCCAATGCGCCCGTGGGTCACGGCTCCGTCCTACCGATTATCGAACATGCCACAAAATACATCATCAATATGATGAAAAAGATTCAGTCCCAGAACATCAAGGCTGTATCCCCTTCGGCACAAGCGGTGGCTGATTTCAATGAGCACATCACTGAGTTCATGAAGAGAACGGCATGGGCCACCCCGTGTCGCAGCTGGTTCAAGAGAGGCACTGTAGATGGGAGGATTGTTGCGTTGCACCCTGGGAGCCGCATCCACTGGTTCCATATGATGAGTCATGTGCGCTATGAAGACTGGGAGTACACGTACCACTCAAAGAACCGGTTTCAGTATCTTGGAAATGGGTTTTCAACCAAAGAGGGTCCAGGTAAAGATACAACGTGGTATTTTGAGGCACCAGAAGAAGGGTACGAAGACTATTGATGAGAGTTTGACACGGATCAAAGTCAAATAACTTCCAGTTTAACTACGGTCAATAGCGTTACCCTGAGCTCATGACGGACTTATAATGTGTATAGTCATCAGATCACACAAATTTCAGAGATGCGATACAGGTTCTCCAGAAGCACTTTTCAACATAGACCCATTGCGATTCAGTATCTGCCATCACCGAAACATCAAGCGCCAATCATACCTAAACACTATTAGTTGGCATAGTGACAATGACTGTTGAGTTCATCTTATCTAGTAACGTACCTCCATTTGGAGTGATAGTGCTGGCAGTCACGAAGCTTGCTCTTCCGCTTGTGACCCAAACGAGACATTCCGCAACTTCCTTGGGAGTTCCAAGTCTCCCGGCTGCCATGCCACTCACCATCCCCTGAACATCGACACCCACATCTTTATCAGGGACATCAACAAGAATGGGCGTTCTAATAACACCGGGACAGATGGCGTTGATCCGAATACCATGCTTTGCATAACGAAGGCCATCGGACCTTGTGAACCCCAAGATAGCGTGCTTACTAGCTGTATAAGCAGGAAGATGGTCGTAGGCCATCAAAGCACACATGGAAGCGACATTGGCGATTGATCCCCTAGCCGAAAATTCACTGTCCTCGGCCTTGATAGGTTCTTGCTGGAGCATCTGCTTAATCTGAGCCCTTTGGCAGAGCCACGTTCCCCTCAGATTCACGCGCTGCTGAAGGTCAAAAGAAGAGACCGAGACTTCGTCTGTGGGTCCAGGAAGCAAGATGCCCGCGGCATTGCAAGCGTAGTCTATGCGCCCAAGCTCGCGAGCCGCTGATCGCATCATGAAATTCACCGACTCCTCTGATCCAATGTCTGCTCACATGAGTCTCTTCGCCCAGAAGCCTTATCGCCGTGAAGTGAACTAACCAAGTTCAAAAGCTGCCACCTTTGTGGAAGAGTACCTTTTCTCGATCTCAGCTTTCAACTCGTCGACAGGGCGCTTATTGATGTCTCCGATGGCAATGCGTCTGCAGCCTTCCTTGGCAAATAGTCTTGCTGTTGCTTGGCCGATCCCTGGAGTACCTTTGAGCTTATACGAGACTACAGGAGTCGGTGTGGGCTTATTACCTGACCCTGCGCCAGTGACAACTGCAACGCCGGGAAAGCTGAGTCTCATGATGTGAGAAAGCGGATGTGTTGGGTAGTGTTGGACGATTCTGCGGAATCCTGTGTGAACGAAGGCAAATATTGCAGTTGAAAGAGGACGGAAACCCATCTCATGACCCAATTTGGCCGCGTCTTCCTCTCATGCCGAACACACTCCGGAACCTCGCACCGAAGCCGTGGTAAATGGCCCCTGGTGTCCGACCTCCACTAGACGGACCATCACAACCCAGCGGCTATCCCCGGAAAACAAGAATTATCTCACGTGTTAATCAACATGATTGTGCCAGTAAAGCCGTACATGCAGTGAAACATACCGGTATGCAACTCTGTTATTTAGTGATTATGAGTAGCCGCCTGTGATTGGCTCGACACAAGCGAGACACGAGGACAGTCAGATATTTCCTTGTCATCCTGAGCGGCACCCATGCAATTTCGATCTGTCACTGAGCTGGGCCCGCTACATCCACCAATTGCAGGTACGCCTTTCTAATGCCAACACCACCGCATTTAGCGTGATGCTTTCAGCTGCTTCAGTCAGGTTAAAATAAGCCAATGCTCGAGTTAGTTGCACTGACGTTTTTCTCGAAATCTGACACTTGAAGTTTGTTCATCCAATTTATCTGCCTTACTTTCGTCGCCATGGCTTCGTTCTTTCGGCAAGAGAAGCCTTCTCTCATTGACTCTTATGGGTACAAATTCCGGCAAACGCCGCTTCATATGTCGCCGGAGCAACTCGATCCTTTGAAGCACAAATTCGATGAGGTTGGTTCGGACGCTCTCGCAGCCCTAGATGGCATGTTTCCTCCCCCGCCACCGCGAGCCGGGTGGTATGCAAAGGGAAGGGGGGAGAACCCCCAGCCAGACCGAGACACGTACGCCCTCCTTCGCGACAATCACCACAAAGACGAGGGATTGCAGAACCTCTGGGATGAGATCAACTCAGTGCCCGACTGGGTTGACTGGGATCAGATACGGCGTGGCCAAGACGTATTCTATCGCTATGCTCCCGCTGCAGTTGCCGGCTTCGCTTTTCAGGGGCTTCTTGCAACTACTGTAAGCACAACCTTTGTTTTTGCGCATACATTATTTTAATCAAGGTGTTTACAGGGAGCCTCTTATCGACCGGCCGAGACATTAGTGCGTACTGGAGGCCACTCGGCCAAGGTTGCAAAGAACCGTCTTTTTGAGACTTTCCAACTCATTCTTCAAGTCACAAAATCGGTCGAAGATGTCAAGCCCGGAGGTGACGGCTTCGCATCGGCTGTTCGTGTGCGCCTGTTGCACGCATCTGTTCGGAACCGCATTCTCAAGCTCAACGAACAGCGGCCGGGTTACTTCGACGTCGACAAATTCGGTGTACCGATCAACGAGCTCGACTCCATGCAATCTGTCTGCGCCTTCTCAACGAATCTCATATGGCTTGCTTTGCCTCGTCAAGGCATATATGTGCGACATCAGGAAGCACTTGACTACATGGCACTGTGGAGATGGGTTGGCTATGTTCTCGGCACCCCTCACTGGGTCTTGGAGACACCAGAGAGAGCCCTTGCGTCCATGGAGTCGCTCTTGAACGCCTGCCTTGCTCCGAGCAAAAATTCCAGAGTCCTGGCCAACAACTTGGTTGTGGCACTAGATGGAGTTGCTCCAATCCACGAGCCGAAAGAGTTCTTCGAGGCGGGAACTCGGTACATCAATGGCGACCAGATGTGTGATGACATCGGACTAGGCAAACCCGGGCTGTACTGGGATGCAGTTGTCAGAGGCCAGTGCTGGGCTCTCATGGTGATCACGTATCTTTCAAGATCGATCCCTGCTTGGGACAGGTGGCAAGTCAAGGTCAGTCCTCTCCAGCGTATAAGATTTGCTCAATATCTCATAGTCTGACTCGCTTGCATAGACGTTCCGTAACCTGTTCTGGGACTACATTGTTGAGAACAAGGATAGCTTGAACGGAGTGTACAAATACGAATTCAAGTACGTCCCTCACCACGACGCCCAGACAGGGGCCGAAACCCGAGATAGTCCCAGGGTCAAGATGGGCATCGCTCCTTTGGAGATTTTCGGGCTCTTTGGGTTCTCTATGGCCATGATTCTGTTGACGCTAGTGTTGACTCTCGCAGCCAAGATGGCTATTTACTATGTCCCCAACAACCCAGGAGTTGTTTTCACAGCTGGTAACTTTTCCAAACATTGAGGATTTTTGCGTGGAGCAGTTAATCAATAAGTTTAATCGGAGGAATTCCTTTCGTGTGGATAAAACACGTAGCATGGTCTGCTTAATGCGTGTCGTGGGCTCAACTAGCGCACTAGATTGCAAACTCATCCCCTACCTTAGCACATCAGTTCTGTCATACCAAATACCAAATTCCAACTGCCATGGAAGCCACTGATCTTTTCACTATGGAGTATATCGTAAATATGGTTATGTTTAATGCCGCTAGCATGATTCTCTCAATCTTTGTGAGGGAGGACGAAGCGCTGTTATTTTCCACCTTTACTTTCAACTCGTTCTACACTAATCTCTCGACAGTTACTTCAATGCGAGTTGCAGTTATAATCTGACTCGTTCTATTTGACTAGTGTTCATCCGTGAATCTTCTCAAGTTCCCGTGCCACGGCGTCGTGGTATCCCTCGATACCCGCAGTCTTCATACAGACAGCAAGAAGATCTTCCGCAATCGTTCCGTTGCGGGGAAGATCAATACTGAGCGTGCGTTTGAAGATACATCCCTCTTTCTTCGCACCTCCCACTTCCATCTCTGCCTTCTGGAAAACATACTCGATGACAGTTGTTCCATCAGCACCGTCGGTGATCGCCTCGTCCGTAGCCCCGATTCCGTTTTCTTGGAGGAAAGCCCATTTCCATGGCTCGATAGCGGTAATCAAAGTCCACTTGGCGTAGTAAGTGTTGTTTTCAAGAGCGACCTTTTCGGTCCATTGTGATCCGACGGTCAGTGGCAGCTTGAGGTCCTTTTGTTGGATGCCGCCACTGCCTTTGTACGTGAGCGGCCAGTTGTGCGGGTTCGTGACGAAGGCATAGACCTGCTCCCTGGTGTAGGGCAGCAGAGTTTGAGAAGAAGCTGAGCAGATACCCATGATGGTTGCGAAAGTCGTCTGCCAAGGACTGGGGTCGTAGAGGGGATACAAAGCGCCGGTTCCTGATTCAACAATTGAGAAGGTGAACAACGCAAACTCCCCCTCAATTGGGGGGAAGATCAATGCTCATGTGTGAGTGACTAGGGCCCGCAGTGACAATGTGGCTGTGGACCTGTCCTGGACTTTACAGGCTACCGGAAAATGTAGCCGGTCCTTGATTTAGTGTGATGTTCTTAGCAAAAGGGGGTTAGGCGATCCATCGGAAATAACATGGGACTTTTCCGAGCAATTATGCACCATCTTCCTAGCAATGGCTGGGATCTTAGGATGGCTTGTCAAGTTTTCTAGAGAGAATAGAGAGGACTGTCTGACGGCGATGTTGAACGCCACAATATGAAGCATAAATCAGAGTGCAACCAAAGACGGATGGGGTTATGGTCGATGTAGCCATAGAAGCACAACTACGACATCAAAGCTTTCAAAGTAAATCTCCCTCATACTCATCAATATGCCATCAGAAACATCTCAACAAGTCTTGAGCTTCACCCCTCTACACCCGACATTCGGTGCTTCAGTAGAGGGCATGAAGTGGGAAGTCCCAGTGCCACAGCATGTCATTGCTGAAATTCTAGACGGTGTACACAAATTCGGAGTTCTAGTTTTTCGCAAAGCCAGCCTCGATAATGAGCAACACATCGAATTCTCTCGCCAATTCGGGCAACTTGATGATGTCAAGGCACACATCCGCGCCGGTCGTGCCATGAGATTCCCTCACCAGCCTGAAATCTTCGACGTCTCAAATCTAGACGAGGATGGCAACGTCTTAACTGAAGTGGAGCCCGCGCGTCTGGGAGCGAACAAAGGAAACTTGTTGTGGCATGCGGACATGGCGTACAACCCGCAGAGATGCTCGTACTCCTTGCTCCGCGCCGTCGAGCTACCGCCCATGGGAACAGGAGGAGAGACGCAGTATCTGGACTCGCGAACTGCCTACGAAGAGATGCCAGAGGAATTGCGAGCGAAAATTGATCATCTGATCACCAACAATTCTCTCATGCACAACCGCAAGTTGGCAGCTCCCGACATCTTCAAGGACGTTGAGCCACTGGACATGCCAATGTCACGACACCGCCTCGTGCAGCTGCATGAGGATTCAGAACGCAAGAACCTCTATGTCACGACTTATGCCCACCACTTTGACGGTATGACAATGGAAGAGAGCAAGCCACTGCTTGATGAACTTCTGGCCTGGGTCTCGCAGCCAAAGTACATGCTGACTGTGTCGTGGGAAAATGATGGCGATCTAGTCATGTGGGATAACCGCGCAGTGTTGCATCGGGCCACGGCTACGGGGAGCTATGGAGGCAAACATCGACGAGACATGAGGCGCACGACTGTCAAGGATGGTGGGAGTTCCGGATGGGGAGAGAATGGCGTGGGCTGTAGCTGGCAAGCCGGGCTTTCAAAATGACGTCTTAATTAACAACTGACTGCTGCGCAAGGACGGATTTTCCTTTATTATGCGTATCATACCAGGCAAGGACTAGAAATACTCTTTACCCGTGAGCCCCGTTCTCATCCGGACATCATTTGCCGCCACGGATGTACCTAGGTTTTCAGAATTAGTCTCACCATCAATTCTCACCTGTTAGCTTTTGTTCAGATCTTCTGCATTTCGATCCTCCTTTTCGATTATTTCAAACCACACTTCTTGCAAACATGTATCAAAATGAGAATAATGACGTCCAAAATCCCCCAAAGACCGTTCAGGACAATAGCATAGGCCCGGAAGACTTCTTACATGCAGTAGCCAGAAGGGCCGGGACTGTCCTAGGTGTTGCGCTTACTATTCCTTCGGTGACGGTTGCTCAGCTGGTCAGTCAAGCGGGATATGACTTCGTGTTCATCGATATGGAACACGCCCCTCTTGGGCCAGAAAAGATGACTGCCTTGGTACACGCAGTTGTGGCTTCGTCCAGAGGTTCGTGCTTCCCACTCGTGAGAGTTCCGTCACAGGGAGTTGAATGGATCAAATGGGCTCTCGACAGCGGCGCCGCGGGCATTATTGTGCCAATGGTCAACAATCAGGTGGAGATGAGGGCAATTACCCAGCACGCCTTATATCCCCCGCGCGGCAGACGGAGCTTTGGACCAAGTAGCGCACCTTGGGGTCTCCCTAATGGTCCAGGCAGCGGCGTTGGAGAGTATGTTCAGCGGGCATCGGAGGGCAGAATAGCAATTTTGCCCATGATTGAATCTACCGATGGCGTTGAGAAAATTGAAGACATCATTTCTGTTGATGGTGTCTCGGGCGTCTTCATTGGCCCTGTCGACCTTCGACTTTCACTCGGCCTTTCAGGAGCAGACGGAGATGAGCCAGCTTACAGGGCTGTTCTACAGAAGATAGTTAGAGCTACAAAGATGAGAAACAAGGTCGTTGGAAGTCTCGCGTTAGATGAGAGCGTTGCGAGGAAGCGGGCAATGGAAGGTTTGGACTTTCTCGTTGTCTCTACAGATGCGATGAGCATGGTCGGCAGGATTAAATCAGACTTAGATAGGGCATCTGTAGTCACCGCTCCTCACACAGTGCCTTCATTGTGAAGGATTTGCGCCGGAAACAGGATTTGTTTGCTCTTGGACGCGTATGTACTCACATATTCTATCGTCTTTCAGGTTGGGATAGTAAATGGAATCATGTGTGCATTTGTCTTTGGGGTTTGCTTGTGACTTGTCATTCTATCAAATGAATTCCTTGAGTGTTAGAAAATCTCATTGGAGAAGCCCTACAGTCACATCAGGAAACCAGAGGTTGTCACTGAGCCTTGGGTCCGGACTGAATCCATCGCCCAACAGATTTCCCTGGCCGAGAAGGAAGTCATCATTTACCAACGCCCCCATCGATCCCCAAGACCCGGACACGGGCTGAGTCGCTGTGTTGGCCATGATGCTGTGACTGTCATGGTTCTGAGTTCCACTGCCTAAGTTCATTGATCCGAAGGACCCGGCTAGTATGGTATTCTCAGTGATCCTTGAAAGTGTCTGGCGCATCTTTTCAACAACGGGATAATACTTGGGAAGCTCTCTCATCGTCTCTGTCAGAAACCCAAGTAGTCGAGAGGCCTCACAATAGCTCCCGTCCTGCTCGCCCATACTTGGTGGCTGCAAGATGTGGGACACCAGCGTGCTTGCCGCAATGTACATGTTGTCCAGCATGACGGTGATGAAATTCTCAACGCCGAATATCTCGCGATAGGTCAGAAGAAGCCGGCAAATACATACGGCGTTGTCGTACAGTATTCGGCGAAAGCTTTTGATCTGGTCGTCGTGGCCTAGCACATCTGCTTTGCTAGAATCGTGTTGCAAAAGGACCTTGACAAGCGTGCGGTGGAGGACAATTTGAATGCCGTGGTATTGTACGTTGAGCCCGTATGCTGTGACGCAGAGCTCACAAGTTTGCTTCGATGAAATACCTGGGGGTAATCTGTCGTGGGCCGCCGAGATACGTGCACTCAGGTCCAGGAGGCTGTCGACGCAAGTGTGGTCCAACGATGGACCGAAGCCGTTGAGCTTGTCTGTAACCTCTGATATATACTTGCAGAGAGCGACCCAATGCTCAAGCGGGCCGGCTGCTTTGACCGGCGTGACGTGAGGCCGTCGTTGCTCGAGGCAATTCATTGGGACGCAGCTTGGTCGACCAAGGTACAGCGCCCACAGTCTGTCATATACAAAAGCCGACAGGAACAAGGAGACTCTCAGATCCGCATCGGTCTGAAGCAGTATGCCGTGCTTGATCAGTCGAGAGCAATCTTCGTGAAGGCCAAGATCAAATATGAGCCGGCACGCGATGCCTGGAATTTATCCTTAGCTTTGCATTCCGATATCAGTATGGAAACGTACCATTGTATGTCCATCCGATCCTGTCCCTAGCAGATGTTGCCTCGAAGTCGCTGAGAAGAAGAAAGCCTTGCAGAGTGGCGATGGTCGGTCTCTCGAGCTCAAAGACAATATCCTTCTTGGCCAGGTCGGCATATGCACGACCTAGCTTCCGTACGGAGCTTGATGTTCTGATTGGAGTGGCACATGCGAGCATGGCGGTCTCTAGAAATTGGGAAAAGTATTGAGAGCGTTGCCCGGATTCACGATGGGCCATGAAAAGTGTTTCATCGACGACAGGCACTGAACGAGAAGAAAAGCTCCAATAGGACTTGAGTAGCATGTCTCTCAGTTGTAAGGAGTCCATGTCTACGGAGAAACTCGACATGGGACCAGGATCTGCGTGAACAGAACCTTCTCCCAAGCTGTTTGCCGGGAGAGATTGGATATGTAGCTGGGTAGTGGGACCATAATATCTCACCTGCCCCGGGCTTGAATCTACATCCAAATTCTGCGCGGCTTCCTCAATATCAGGTTGTGGACGCCTTTGAGGACTGGTCTCACGCATAGGTGGATTGGTTGCAGTATGGGGTTCGAGAGGGATCGGGGAGCCTAACTCAATCGAGTTCCCCAACTGCGGGTCTATGTTCTCTGCTTCATCCGCGTTGAATAAGTCCGATGGAGACTCATGGTCATTTTCATTGTCGTCTTCTTGGACTTCGTGATGTGATATGGGCGTACGCTGACTGGGATATCTTAGCTGTGAACCTACTTGGTAATGGCATCGAATCGTACTCATGGCAATCAAGGGGCAGGTAGACTCACTCCGAATGTTCGTCGCCACTGGCATCTCTCACTGAACTGACATGGTCCATCAGGTCGACGTGTGGATAATCTAAGGATGATGTATCCGGCGGCGAGCATAGCGCCGATTGGGGATCCTGAGTCCTAGTTGTACTTTGGAGGTTTTTGATACCACTCTGACTGAATCTTGCATTAATTACTGACCGGCATTCGTCCACAGTATCAGAGATAGAAGTGGCATCTCACCTGATGAGCGCCTCAAGAGATTCCAACCTTCCTTGCAGAGCAACGATATACTCTCGCGATCCATGCCTGCAGATAGGCTCGGTTCAAATGTCAGCATTCGTTCAATCGAGACCAAACTTGATACAACTTCGAAGTACAAGGAAAGGACTTTTGCTGACTGACTTCCTCCTATCGCCATTAGGCGTTGTCATGCATTCGATATTCGCATTCCGGCAGGCCGTGCAGCCTGTTCCTGGCTCTAGATTCTGAACATCGCACTTGGATTTCCGTCAACCTAGTCATGACTGAGAGAAGAAGTTAAAATACCTTTGTTTTCTTTTGCCGGCATCCCAAGCATGCCATCGACGCCCGGGGCTGGCTGCGTGCGGAGGGTTTGGAGACGCGCCGCGACGCCATCGGGCTGCCGGCCGGGCCTTGAGAGCTCGGAGGCATGACACCGGCCAAGCGAACGTTATTTTCCAGCAGGATCACAGATGAATGCCGCAGAGCGGAAATAGTATGTCAAACAAGCGCGCCGGAAGATGAACAGTGAATGTATGGAATGCGGAAATCTGAAAACACCCTCTCTAGCAAGTATAAACATGTTTTCTCATATTCCCAGCCCCTGGCCTTCCGTATGCAGGCCTCCTCAGAGGATTCAGGCTTGTGCGGGGAAGAAAGGAGCTAAACGTCCCCTGTCTTGTGGAGTGCAGGTTGCAGAAGATCTCACAGTGCGAAAGCAAAGCAACCAGATTTGTCAGGGAAATCATGTTTAGCATAAGGTACGGTAGCTCGAGGGGGGTTAGGACGTCCAAGCGTATGAAGAAGACCTTAGCAATAGGTGGTTTGCTGTTGGTTGGTTGGAGTAGCATACGCAAACTACAAGAGACGGCACGGACATTGCTCTTCCGGCTGCATTTTCCGGGCTTATCTTCGTCCCTTACCTGCACTTGAGCTCGGTGAGACAGCCAGCCAGACACCCTTGTTCATTCGGTGAGAGCTTAACTGCCTTGGTGACCGAAACCCCGCCCAGGGGTTCGGTAAACAAGCAGGTCTGTGCCTGCGAGATCTTCACTTCCAACAGCTCGCGTCATTGTTGTTGGTGGACCTCAACTGTCATGCCTAACCACCCCGTCTTGAATATTGCGACATTCTGAGCATAACTCACCACATCTGCCCATCGAGTGTGGCCGACGAACGATGAACACGGATTTCACTGACGGCTCCAAAGGCAGTGATGGATCTCGCTCACGGAAACGAGCAGCAGCCACTCAAGGCAAATCGGAGTCAGCAGCTGAAAAGAAGCGTACTCAGAACAGGATCTCTCAGCAATGTGCAAGAGAAAAGCAGTCTGCGTACATCCGTCAGATGGAATCTTTGGTCGCAGCCTTGAAGACACCAAATGATGATGCCACTGAACAAACGAAGTACGATGAACTGGTCAAGGCCCACCTCAGGCTCGCAGAGGAGAAACAGCAAGTGGAAGACGCGTTATTCCGCCTTCGTCAGAAGCTTTTGAGTGTGGGAAACCTTGCCACCGCAGCCGCCGGTGAGTGCACCTTTGCTCTACCCCATACTAGACTTGAAGTCTCAGCCAAAGCCCGAGACTGAGACAGAAGCTAGATGACCCCATATTCTCAACAATAAGCAAGTCTTCCGTGGAGTCATCAAGTGAGAAAGAAGCTTCTCCGCTGGAAAGAGGTGGAGAAGAGCCTTCGTCAACGACCGCAGTCATGGCAAAGGGGCCGAGTCCCGCTGCCGAGGCCAATATTGCCGATCCCTCTGCGTCTAATCTCGGGGCCCCGGATGCAAACTCGGGAGGAGCCGCTAGGGGTCTGCAGTCAGCTCCAGAACATGCATACACCAGTAACACGTCATTGCATGATACCGGCATTATCCTGCAGTCTCCCTCTGCTTTCCTACCGGCGGATCTGACAAATATGCCAAGCCTCACCACTCCAATGCCCAGCTGGGGCTCGCCTTGTGCCTCGCCGAATCTGCGGTTCCCATTCGGACTCTTTGATTCTAATGCGGCACCATCCATTGTCTCTCTGCCCTTTGACATGATGTCTTTCCAGCAACCGCTAATCTCGAACAACGATATGACGGCTGTTATCAGTAACTCAAGCCTATTTGCCGATCAAGTGAAGCTTGCTGCAAATCATGTCATGTCCAAATCTGTCAGCACATACCGAGATCAGATCAACGGCCCCGATTTCGTAGCTACTCAAGCACTTTTGGTGAGCAGGCTGGCTTCGATTGCCGTCGAAGTCATAGGTGCTCTCGCCGGGCTGGAACCATACATCTATGGTGTTGTATGTTTCTCTTCCTCTGTCTTTTCCAACACTGTCCATTCATCATTGCTAACCACCAAACTCAAAGTACTTCTCAAAGTACATGGAATCCGTTATGCGCTGGCGACTTTCAAACTCCGTCGAGGACAGACTGCAGATTCCCGTGCCCTTTCGGCCCACACCACTACAGGCCGCCACGCCCTATCATCCGGTGGTCATTGACTTCATCAACTGGCCGTCCATCCGCGATCAGATGATCCTGTACTCGTCCAAACTGGATCTCGACGCCATGAGTCGGGACATCGTCTTGAACACCGTTGTCGAGCTTCCCACAAAGCGTGTGTCTGTCAATATCCACGATGTGTTCTTCAACCACATTCTCCCCCGCGTGGGCGGTGGCCGGACTGATGGCAGCAGCTCTATGCTACATAACCGTGAATGGATATACTTGAAGGTTCCCGTCAACCCAACGGGCGGGATTGCCTACACTGGCTTTTCCCTGTTCCAGGAAGCTCTTGCGGCTGAAATGAATTGTAGAATGGGCCAACCCCAATCCCCTAGATCAACTACAACGTACCACGGGTCATCCAGGAAGGGCTTTGCCAAGAAAGGCGCCCCATATGGCCCAGAAATGATTGTTTCAAATGCATTAGCAGCCTTCGGAATCGACCAGCCATCCAACTGGAAACTTAGCAAAGACTTTGCCAGAAAATACCCTCACATCGATTGCTCACTTGGTCTGTCACACTATGGAAGACCAACTTATTATTGAACAAAGTTGCTAACATTAAGTAGATGTTTCTCAGTTTGAGATGGTCTCCTCCTCCTCAATTTCGCTGGATGATGTAGTCGAGCTATAGCTTGTGAGGCATCGGCATTTCTCATTCTGAAGGGACAGTCAGGGTACCCAGAAACGTTTTTGATACCAGCCTGTTTATGTGTACCTTTCACATAATCTCAATAGTGCGTCGCTCAAATGTACCCATTCGAAATCGATATCTTCGTTGCCGCTGCGTCGTCTTGACCTTCCTTCTTGTTGGGTCCGTCGTGAACCATGTCTGCCATCCTCCTGACCCTCGCGTCCTCGGCATCCTTGTCTGGCGTGTATCCGACGAACGCCTCGTCGATCGCATCCAACGCTATATAAGGGCTAAGATCGCCGTTCTCTGCCATCATGTTTCTTGTGAACCCCAGGCCCAAGAATTCCCACATATTGCGGCTATTCAAGTACTTGATCTCGAAGTCCTCATACCTAGGCTCTTCAATCAACTCGCAAAAGTGCAGGCTGCTACCAGGCCAGATCGCATTGACGCGCCCTGTATTGTTGTCCTTGTACCACGAGCGACACCCAGAGTCCGCCCATGCGGTTCCGACCATCCAGGCCTGCGCATGCTCGTTGAACTGATCTGTAACGGACTGCTTTGGAGCCATAGAGGCGATGTTCTCTCGCTGCATCTTCTGTATGGCCTTCAGGATGTACCTCCCTACAGCTTGGAGGGGACCCATAACACTTCCGTTGGCGATAGGGAATGACGGCCCCACGACTGTGAAGTAGTTGGGTATATCAGGCACGCCCATGCTGAGATAGCCTTCAGGAACTTTCTTCCATTTCTCCTGTAAAGTGACCCCGTTACGTCCAACGACTGAGAAAGGCGGTCGGAAACTGACATCGAAGCCGGTGGCACAGATAATGGTGTCAACTTCGACCTCGTCACCGTTGGATCCAATGATCGTGGATGAGATGACTTTTGTTACTGCACCCCTATGCAACTGAACGTTATCCTTTTGGACTGCGCGCATGTATGGGTTACCAGGCGTAAGTCTTCGGCAGCCAACGGCAAAATCGGGTAGTAGCTGTTCAAAGATGTCGTCTCTGTGGATGAACTTGCGCATGCGGCCTGTGAAATGTTCGCGAATCATGCGCGCCTCGGCGCTGTGGACCATAAACGCGCGCAACCCAGCCGCTGTATTGAGCTTATCTTCGATGAACTTGGCTTTGTGAACGAGAGTTTTGGTGTCGCTCTTCATGGACTCGCGTTCGTATGTCGTGTCTGAGATACTATTTTAGCAAACTGAGAGAGTTCAGTTAGACAGATCAATGCTTACAATCGAAGTTGTCACCACTATGATCCGCAAACTCTGCAAACCATACCGGTGTCCTCACAAAGATGTCCATCTTTTCGACATGCGGTTGCATGGTAGGCACAACCTGCATGCTCGTCGCTCCAGATCCAATGACTGCCACGCGGCGACCTTTCCATTGCTCCTTGTCAAAGTCGGTCGGCCAACGTGCCGTGTGTATCAGTCTACCTTTGAAGGAAAGCAGACCCTCAACCTCTTCGGGAAATTTCCATGAGTTGAGAATTCCGTTGGCGCCAATCACGATGTTGGCTACGTCTTCGCGAATCTTCCCGGTTTCTGAGTCCTTGATTCGGACATGCCACTGAGATGCCTCTTCATTCCAAACGCACTTTATTACTGTCGAGTTGAAGACCATTTGCTTTCGAAGCCCAAAGCATTCAACAACGCGGTCCAGGTAACGGAAGATGTCCTCGGATGGGCTCAAGTACTTTGGCCAGTCGGAGTACAAGGCGAAAGCAAACGCATACGCATGGGAAGGTACATCGCAAGCACAACCAGGGTATCTGTTCTAGAATATCGTCAGCGATTTCTAGTTGGGCTGAGACAAGAACACAAACCTCAAGCCAGGTTCCTCCGATGTCACCGTTCTTCTCATAAACTACATGCTGAATGTTTTCGCCGTGTTTCTGTACCAGGTAGGACATGAGTATGCCACTGATACCCGCTCCAATTGTGATGACTTTGATTGTGCGATTTGGAGAGTTGAGGACGACATCGGGGATTTGGTACCCTCCAAGCTTATGTCCTAGCCGGTATCCGTACTTGCCCCCGGTCTGATCATCTTGGATATTCGCATGCTGGTACACGTTTCCATTCGTATTAGGATCAAACACCATCGTATCGCTTACAATACTGAGTATTATTGTGAGTATTTGTTTTAAGGAGATGAGGAACCTGGCCGATGACTTCAATGTTGTTTGTTCGAGTAAGGTTTGGCACCCAAAGTCGAGACACCCGAGGCAGGAATGGTCCTCTGACGTCTCATCTTATGATGATCATGGGAGAATAATTATAAACTTTCATGGTTTCCTCCATTAGACATGTCTCTCTCAGGTTCGCAGACTGAACATGTTTTCCAAGGTTGTGCCTCCTGGTTGGCGCACAACGGTCTCCGGAAAAGGGCTCGCGGTTCGGCGATACTTGTTTGATAAATCATTCCAACCGTGCGCCTGACACAGCGAGTGACAATCTTGAGTCCCGGGCTTTCAAAGTTACATCAATCCCCCAAGGCAGTGCGCGTGCACTGTACACAGTCGAGCGAGGCCATGCACCAACAAAGCTCCCCCGCATGACGCATCCACTCTGAGTTCCACTCCACCAAGATGACAGTGAAATATCACTGTCATCCTTATTTTGACGCATCTGCTGTGGACTCTCAAGGGTTGGCTTGGGCAACGCTCGCCTTTGAATCAGACTGTGTCCCTAGCCCATCATCAAGGACGACGAGAAATCTCAAATCCTGAAACTTAAAGCGCGAGATGACGGTGACATGATGTCAAGGAATCAGCCGCCCGCCCACATGTACTAGAGTCCGGCAATGAGTATCCCTTCTACACCAAGTTCCTCCACGGATGTTGATGGAGATGTACATACGGCAATAAGTGAAATAGTCTGGAAGACGGAAAATCGAAGCCGAACCAGGATGAGTGCTTTATTGGATCTAGGATCGTGGGTTCGATGTTAATTAAATGCCAATTAGTTACTGAATCTACCAGTTTGTGAATATCACTTCCAAGCCCACGAGAGCACCCACGAGAAGCAGCAAATTACCGCAAATCTTCCTACGTATCCCGCACACCATCGCCATGAACGGAATTGATTCAACACTGTCATTGTCGACTTTTTGCAACATCATTGACGGGGCTTTGACCACTACCACGGAGACGCGACATGGCATCAATCCGTCCACTCTTGAAGCTAATCCTGAAGTCCCAATCTCGCAGCCACAAGATATAGATCGAGCAGTCAAGGCAGCGAGACAGGCTTTTGGCAAATGGCGTCTCGTGCCAGAAGCGGATCGTAGGAAGGCCGTGGCTGCATTCGCAGCTTCACTTGGCGAGCACTTGCAAGATTTCGCCACGATGCTTGTCAAGGAGCAAGGCAGACCTGTAAGCTTGGCTCCGTTGCGTCACACCGGCATATCCTTCATCTGTTGACGAAATGTATTCAGATGTGGGGTGCGCAGATGGAGGTCTCTGCTTCTGTTGACCGGCTTGCGGCTACAGCCCAGATTGCACTGCCAGAGACCGTGGTTGAAGATACGGAGAAACGGCAAATTGTAACCAGATACACGCCTCTGGGGGTTGTATGTGCTATCGTGCCTTGGAACTGTGAGCTTTCCTCCAGGTGGTTTCCGATGGAATCGGGTCGCGGCTGCTAAGATAATGATCGCCCAGTTCCTATCAATCTAGGTAAACTTTTCTGATTCAACCTTTCAGGGGCTAAGAATGACTAACCTTGGGTTTCATAGCCTGTACCAAGCTTGGAGCTGCCTTGGTTGCTGGTAATTCCTTCATTCTGAAGCCATCGTAGGTCACTCTCCTGAAAATTCGCACGTGGGGTTAATCACATCCACTAATTTCGTTGAAGGCCTTTCACCCCCTACTGTGGCTTGAAGCTTTGCGAGCTGGCTCAGCGATTCTTCCCGCCAGGAGTCGTTCAATGCCTCAGTGGCGACGATAGGCTCGGTCCATGGCTGACGGCACATCCCGGCATTGACAAGATCAGCTTCACAGGTTCCACTGAGACAGGTAGGAGGGTTATGGAAAGCTGCAGCAAAGGCTTGAAGCGTGTCACTCTTGAACTGTGAGTTCATGCTTACGGCTATTCCTGCCGGCCATTACTTCTTGGACTCAAATGTTGCTTAGAGGTGGAAACGACGCTGCCATTGTTTTCCCAGACGTTGATGTTGTGTCGACCGCCACAGCAGTGAGTATTTCGAAGTTATCAGCTTCAATTCAACTACTTATGAAGCTAATTTCAATCAGATTGCCCAAATATGTCTTTTCAACACGTCTCAGGTGAGAAGAGGGCTCCTGGAGACAAAGGTTAGAGGCAGTAGTTCGGATTATGCTAAGGAAAGGTTAGGTATGCCTAACGATTAAACGCATTTATGTGCACAAGGATATCTACGCCCAATTCCTTCAAACTTTCAGCGCAGTAGTCAAATCCTTCAAGCCTGGTGACGGCTTTGCTGAAGGTGTTCTACTGGGCCCCATCCAGAACGAACCGCAATTCAAGAAGATCCAAGACATGGTGTCAGAAGTACGATCGGCGAATCTCAACATAGCTTGTGGCAATACATCATCTGCCATGGATGGCAAGGGGTACTTCATTAACCCTATCGTGGTCGACAGCCCGCCTGACGATGCAATCGTGGTCACTCAAGAGCCTTTCGGTGAGTCTTTTTGGCCCTAAACCAACATCCAACGTATTTCTAAGTTATAAAGGCCCCATTATTCCGCTTCTCACTTGGTCGGATGAGGAGGATGTCATTCGGCGAGCCAATGACAGCAAACTTGGCCTTGGGGCATCTGTGTGGACACAAGACCTTGACCACGGAGAGAAGGTAGCCAGACGTTTGGAGGCAGGGAGTGTCTGGATCAACAATCATATGGATCTTGGTTCCAGTGCACCGTTTGGAGGTCACAAAGAGTCTGGATTTGGGGTCGAGGGAGGACTCGCAGGAATTCTCGGCTACTGCAACTCGCAGACACTCTATCTTCCCAAGAAATAGCCAAAACAAGTATGCAGTTATCCAATGAAGACGACGATTCCAGTGTTTTTCAGCGTAGCAATGCGTCAATGAGTTCAAATGACTTTCATTGAGTCCCTAAATGCGGGTAGGATTCGCGTAGGAGTGCGGCAGGCGTCTCGAATCGGCGTACGGGTTGCCGGAAAATACAACCGAGGCTTCGGTAAGCTCGTGCTTCACACCCCACCTTGCATCATTCGCAGTGTCTGCACATTTGCGATAACAACAAGCGGTATTGAGTAATTAGATTCTTTGATTCTGGTTATTCGAAACATTCGATCAGAAGGTTTTCCATGCAGATCGTCGACACAGTCGCCATTACTTGGTTTTCCTTCACGTACCCTCGCCTACGCAGTCAAGATGCTGTCAATCGACGAGATAGCAACACATAATTCTAGAAACTCATGTTGGATCATCGTTTCCGGCCATGCCTACGACGTGACAGACTTTTTGGATGAACATCCAGGGGGTGCGGGTGTGATTCTGCGCTACGCAGGAAAGGTATGTGTTTCGAACGAAGAGATAATGGCTTATTGACCAAGTTCAAGGACGCAACTGAAGAATATGAGCCGATACATGCTGCAGGGACCATTGAGACACATCTACCAAGAGGTGATCTACGTTCTTGATTCAATGGCTTAGAAGAACCTGTGGGCTGATCCATCATCAGATAAGAGGCTTGGTCCTGTGATTCAGTCACCGGGTGCTGAAGAGAAGTCCCATAGTTCCAGCCAAAGTCAAAGCCATGCAACGGAAGGCTTAGCAACGGTGCTCCCACTTTCAGCTTGCCAATCTCTCTCCGATATTGCCCAAGCTGCCGCTCTCACCCTTACGCCCAAAGCAAAAGCGTACTACAGCAGTGGCGCTGAATCGCATACTTCATTACTTCGTAACCAATCCGATTGGTCGCTCGTCTCTTTCCGACCTCGCGTTCTTCGTAATGTGTCGAGGGTCTCAATGAGTTGTCAAATCATGGGTTTACAGAGTAGTCTGCCTATTTTCATAGCTCCCGCCGCCGCAGCTCGCCTGGGTCATATTGATGGTGAGCAGTGTCTAACTCGAGGAGCGGCGCGTATGGGAATCCCACATTGCGTTAGCACGTATTCGTCTGTGGCACCGAAAGACTTGACGGAGTGTTTCCTGGCGGAGACGGTCGGTCGTGGCGGCGGAATGGTGTTCCAACTCTATGTGCCCAAAGTGAAGAAGGACGCGGAAGGACTCATCTTGAAGGCCAAAGAACTCGGCTTCGAGGCCTTGGTTGTCACAGTTGATGCTCCTGTAATCGGAAAGCGGGATGTGGATGATCGCTTCAAGGCCTTACTGGATTACGAGGCAGGCGTCGTCGCACTGGACAGCGCGACACACCCTCCATTCCCAGGGGAAGAAGCAGAGTCACTCCGCGGCGTGCACTGTTCTTCATTTGAGTGGAGTGATATTCCTTGGATCCGAGGGCTATGGGGTGACAGACCCATCGTATTGAAAGGCATCCAAACGTGGGAAGATGCGGTTGAGGCGACGAAGCACGGGGTTGATGGGATTTATCTGAGCAACCACGGCGGGAGACAGCTCGACCACGCACCGAGCTCTGTCAGAGTCTTGCGTGATATTCGACTTCACTGCCCCGAGGTGTTCAAGTCCTTCGATATCTACGTCGACGGTGGCGTAATGAGAGGGACAGACGTAGTCAAGGCCCTCTGCTTGGGGGCGCGAGCAGTGGGTATTGGGCGCGGGTTCATGTACGCGCTCAGTGCCTATGGTACAGAAGGCGTGCTGAAGGCGATATCGAGTGAGTCAAACATTCTCTAGACAGGCGGAATGTGTTCCTGACTTTGTGTCTTAGTCTTGAGCGACGAGATACAAACCACCATGAGACTGCTAGGAGCAACTGATCTCAAGCAATTGAACGAGAGCTACATCGACCTCACTGACTTGGAGTCTTGGAGTGGGAGGCCCAAAAGGGGCTTTTCCAGGATATAGCCAAGCATCAGACAACGCGGCGTTTGTTACTCCGCCGTAGCTTTTTGGGTTCATTTGATACTCAGGTGTTCATGTTTGCAGGATTTTGAACATCACTTCGACTATGTGTTCAACTTTCGACGATCAATTGCCTGTAATGTTCAGGTCGACACGCAGGACTAGGAACACCGCGCATCGATAGCAAGATTGACGTTGGAGGGCCACGAAGACACATTCAAGGATAGAGATTGAAATTAAACCTGGAAGGTACCCGAACCCGGTGTATACTCAAATGCTGATCATTAACTATCTGGCACAATCCATGAGTGGAACTGCAGAATACCAAATGAGATGCTTTATCTTTTCTCAACCTGGACATCAACCTGTTGTGTAACATTGCACCATCACACGCAGGCTTGGCACCAAGAAGTCCCCATCCACATGCATTACTTTGATCTTACTTGCTGTCGTTAGCGGAGTTAGTGCGTCTAGGCGAAAACGCCAAAAGACCCGCGCAGGAGACGATACACCCGGCAACTCCCCTCACCCACCATTAAACACGACAACAATAAAACTCCCAAACACAATTTTCAGCTATCCTGTCACTAATCTCACAACAATCACAAAAGTACTGCGATTAGCCTTTAGATTCGTACTGCCAATGGCGTTCATCACGTGTGCAACAAACCATGCCATGCTAGCCTCGTTTGTCAGTGAAAATGGCACCTTGTCCCTTCTCCATCTTCTTCTGCTAATCACTCGGTTTGCAGGGCGATGCTCTTGAGTCTTCCGGGCTGAAGATCCTCAGGCAAGGCACGGCGGCTTACAAGGCTCGTGATGAGTCTTACTTCTCTGTGTCAGCTCAGCTGAGCCCTGGTTTCATCGTCCAACCGTCATCAGCCGCAGAGGTATCTTTGACCGTAACGAAGTTGAAGTCGATGGACTGCAACTGGGCTATTCGTGGCGGTGGTCATACAACGTGGGCCGGTGCCTCCAACAGTATGTTGAACCCTCATGACCGGTTTCTTACCTAGCATGACACAAATTTGCTAACTTCCAAGTTGCCGATGGTGTTACTATCGACATGAGCCTGATCAAGGAGGTGAAGTACTCCCCGAATACCAATACCGTGAGCAATGGCGCCGGGGCTCTCTGGCGTGACGTCTACTCCACGCTTGAGCCCTACGGCATGACTGCTCCAGGAGCTCGCACTTCCACCGTTGGAGTCGCCGGGTTCCTCATCAGCGGCGGCAATAACTTCTTCAGCGCTGAGGTTGGCCTTGGCTGCGACAACGTAGTGAACTTTGAAGTTGTCTTGGCCAGTGGCGAGATCGTCAACGCCAACCAGGATGCCAACTCTGATCTGTTCAAGGCACTCAAAGGTGGCTCGAACAACTTTGGCATTGTCACCCGCATCGACATGCAGACTGTTGACGGCACAGAGATCTGGGGCGGCCAGATTGTTTACCCTCTCAGCACCACAGAGCAACACATTGCCGCCTTTGTGAAGTACGTTGACAACATTCCCAACTACACCAAAGGCTCGGCTATCACGTTCTGGGTTTACTCACCATCAGCTGGCCTCGTCGTGTCGACTGCTGTCCATGATACCGCAAATACGGAGTGGGCCCCTGCTTTCGACGATTTCCGCAATATTGGACCTCAAACCACGAATACGCTGCGTCACGATACTCACCTGAACATGACAGTCGAACTCGAGGAACCGACTGGGTACCGCCAGGTTTGGACGACTTTGACAGGCAAGAACGATGCACGTTTCATACGCCGTGCCGTCGAAGCCCAGGGCAACTTCATTGAGAATTGGAAGAACACCCAAGACGCTGATTTTCTCAACTACATTACTTTCCAAGCCATGCCCGCTTTGCTCTTCCGCCACTCGGTCGAGAAGGGCGGCAATGTCATCGGTATGGAGCGAGTAAAGTGCAATGCAGTTCTATTTCAGATGCAGCATATGGTTCGCTCTGCAGATGCTGAGAAAGAGGCCCGCCGGCAACTTGTCGCGTTGCGAAAAGAACTCAAGGACTACAGCGTCGTAGAAGGCATTGACGTGGAATGGGAGTACCTGGGATACGCGGATAGCACTCAAGATCCGTTGAGCACTTATGGCCCTGAGAATATCAAGTTACTCAAGGAAGTTGCGGCCAAGTATGATCCAGAGCAGGTGTTTCAGAAGAAGGTTCCTGGGGGCTTCAAGATCTCCAAGGTTGCGTGAGTCGGCAGTAGACAGCAAACGTAGCCGCAAAACGGGCTTTGCGTAGTAGAATGTCTACTCTTGGACCACGTAGACGTCGGGTCTCGATCGAATTGGTCCAGGCAAATCATATTTCACATTCGCACATTTGTTGAGAAAGCGACGTACTCGGCTCGCTCGCTCGCCTGGCTCGACTATCCGGGCTTTTCGGCGGGGTTGCTCAAGTCAAGTATCATTGGGTTTCTGACAATGGGCGAATGCCGCACCATGTTCAGTACGCCAATCTTAAAGTCATGGTTTCTTCTGTACAATTACCGCTTACTCACGAAACAAACAACATCAAGAGCTCCCAGGTATCTCGTAGTTTCGGGACCAATATTGTTAACTAACAAGCGAAGCTCCCAGTTCAGTTGAACCACTCCTATTCCAGATCGAGCTTAGCGTCCGAAGCGTAAGTCACAAACCGAACGATACGAGCGCTCCGAACGGTGCGGAGTAATTGGGCCCTCCCGTCTATTTACGGATCGCCGCCCGTGGATTCCGGCCTTTCCCATGACCCATCACCGCCCTTCAAAAAAGTGCGACATTAACTCCCTCTCAATCAAACATCAACAAGGGCTACCACTAATGATGCACTCGGTTGTCTGTGCCGGCATTTGAGAGCACGGAAGATTGCAGCCCTCAGATCTGATCCGCCAGCGTCCCCGGGTCAGCACCGACAGCCAATACGAATACCTTGAACTTTGAAACCCTTGCGACGCACGAGTGCGATTTGGTTCCCGGGCGAATGAACGGGGGCCAAACCCGCCAGCGGCATGGAGATCATCGCGGACAGCAGCAGACTGAAGATTTCAAAGAGACCGCACCGCAAGTCCAAGCTGGGCTGTAAGACATGCAAGCAGCGGAAGATAAAGGTTCGTCCCAACTCAATCTTGCGTACATCCCTGCTCTGCGGCTCTGGTTCTGCTCCTCTATTCTCTCTGAAAGACGTGCAGTCCAGTTGTACATATCCACAGCTCAGTCCATAACGATATGCATATAGCACTAGCATACTGACCTGTCACATCACCCAGTGCGATGAGCTGAAGCCAGCTTGCCAGAACTGCGTTAGGCACCTCGTAACATGCGACTTTCTTAGAAGCCATCCAATATCGTCGCCCTTTCCGGCCTTTGGGATGCACATTTCTCTACAGCAGAATGCGTCATCACCGATATCATTACCGCCGCAGTTGTCGGACCCTCCAGTAGACCAAGACCTCAACTTCGTCGACCTTGAGCTGATACACAACTTCACCACTGCTGTCTACATGACCCTGTCGACGGATCCGCTGGTACGCCAAATGTGGAGAGTGTCTGTGGTCCGGCTGGCTCTCAAATGCGACTACGTGATGCGAACACTGCTGTCCATATCGGCGTTGCACCTAGCCCATCAACGGCCAGAACGCAAGGAGGCACTTGTCGCGAGGGCGTTATTGTACCATCGCCTTGCCAGTCGCGAAGCAATGGGCTTGATGAGTAGCTTGGATGAAAGGAACGCCGAAAACCTCTTCCTGTTCTCTCTATTGACGATCTTCTTTGGTGAGTCGATATGCTCCAGATCCTATCTAGAGGCATGCGAAGGAGTCAAGAGCTGACCTCGGAATTGCCTTCCAGCACTTGCCTCTGGGCGCTACCTCAAGGAATCAGCCGTTGTCTGGGAATCCGCCTTCCCAGACTGGACGTTCCTGCTCTCTGGGGCATGTTCGCTCATAAAACTGCTGAACGCGAGGATATACGACGGACCTCTCTTGCCGATCATTCGTTACGCGACAGAAAGATTCTTCACGGCCCGGGACGAAACCTCAGCACACCCAGAAAATCTCGAAAACCTCAGGAAGCTCATTGGTAACAACTGCAAGGACGAGAACCTTTTAGATATCTACAACTACGCTATCGATGAATTACGGCATCCCCTCTCGCTCGCGTTGCACGGTGGTGGCCATGGCATGGATATCATGGACATGTTCATCTGGAAGTACTTCGTGGCGGAGGACTTTCTGCCCCTGCTGAAGACACCTGAGACGAACCAAGAGGCTGTTGTTATCTACGCCCACTTTTGCATTGTCCTAGGCAAGCTCGAGAGTCAGTGGTGGCTACAGGGCTGGGCGAAGCATCTGATATCTCAGGCCTGGGCGTTGCTTGACGAGAGCTACAAGCCATGGATACAGTGGCCGATGGAGGAGTTAGGGTGGGTGCCGCCGCAATAAGAACTTTGCAAACTACGATAGAACACAGCGCATCGGATTTTCATTGAAAGTAGCCCCAATCTCTACGTTAAAAGTGCAAAAAGAGTAATAAAATGGTTGTCAGTTTGCTGTGAATACTCGCGTTTTGGCCATCCATCGAGGACAATTGACCTTATACTGGAATAGCGAGGCGATGTTACGTTTCTCAGTGGTAATCCAACAGTTTCGAGGCTGAAATCAAGCAGCTACAGAATACGAGACAACCCCGTTCGATTCCTCCCCGGATTCCCCTAAAATCGGGGCCGTCCCGGCCTTCAGCAACTAGAATAGTGGGTGCCGGCGCCGGTCTCCACCAGGCCGTCACAGCACCGGCCGCCCGCCATTCCCCACTTCCCGTCAAGCACGGACCCACTCTGGCAGCGGGATGACGTCGCAACCCGCAATCGAGATCCTGACCAGCTTTTTGGGTGTCACTCTCGCCCGCCCTCCATCCCACGTGTTGACGCGCATCACTCGCAGCCTTGGTCGCATCAACCCAAGCTCAAGGGTTATCTTTTGGCCTGGAGCCAAAGCTCCATCAGTCGATAGCCAAGCCTTGCAAAAAATTTCAAGCGACATCCCAGACTTTCGAGGCCGCCTGTCGGCCATGATTAGATCCTAGTCGTGGCGTGAGCGAAAGATGCCTTTAATGTAATGTGGCTGCCAACTTCCAGGATTTGATGTCACCGCACCGATGATGTCTGTGCAGGGGTTCCAGCTCTGAGTCTCGACTGGGATCCTCCCCGGTTGCCTGACTGCACGGCAGCCTATGGCATCCCGCATCGAAGCCTCCATCACGGCCGTTATGACGTATCCACGGGCATCATCAGCCACACGCACGCACACACGCGTTGGCGAGGAGGGATGGCGAGTGACGACTCTGACGGAGTGTGTGTGCGCGTGTATGTGTGTGTGTGTATGGGCTGCGCCTGGGCCTGAAGAGGGGTTTATATCAGGCCAGAGCTCTTTCGTGGTTTTCTCGTCCGTTTGAGGTGTTCATCTTGTTGATCTATTCTAGACTTCAGTCGATTTCTCAGTTGATATACACAGGCGAATAATATCACATTTTTAACAGACCTCGCTATTACAAACCGGACAATATGGAGTGGGCAAAGCAGACATACAACCAGCAGTACGAGAGATGGATGCCCTGGATCGAGGACTTCTACCTGAAATGGTTCACCAAGGACAACAAGGCTAGCTACACTACAAAAGGTAAGCACATCTCCATTTCCATCTCAACGTTCCTAGCATCGAAACGTGGTGGAGCGTCGCTAACTCGTCGATTGCCAGACACCCTCGGCAAGACCAAGGTGACCGGCGTCGAACAGGTCGACACCCTCCAAGACGGCGTCCACAACCTCGCGGCCGGCCAGGTCGGTCAAGGAGGTCTTCTCCAGCCCATCGGCGACCTCGCCTCCAAGGAGGGCATCAACCGCGCCGAGCGCCAAGGGAAGGACGACGAGGGCGGCTACGTCCCGACCGCCGTCCCGGGCTCCAGCGCTGTCAACACCGCCGCCGGTGGCATCGCCGACGGCAGCAAGGCCGTCGCAGGCACGGCCACCGAGGGCGTCAAGGGCGCCGGCAGCTATGTCGGCGGCCTCTTTGGCGGCGGCAAGAAGCAGGAGCAGAAGTAAACCAACCAGACTTTGCCGTGCCGCAAGCAAACCGCGGTAGGATGCTGATATCGAATCGAAGGGGAAAGCAGGCGTTTGTTTCAGCTATCAGGATTATCAAGTAGCATCTTTTATTCACCGATAATACCCGCTCAGTCAAATTAATTTTATATTTATGAAATTTCCCCTGATTTTCTACTTAACTCGGTGACATCCCCGGACGTGTCTCATCTGGGAAAGCAAACATCAAGACCAGATGTGGACGTGGCGTCCGCGGTCCGAACTGTTTGTTGGACCTATCCCTCCTCGGACCCCCGGTCGAAAAGGGGGTTTTTGTCTGTGGTGCACGCGGGTCGATCGCTTCTTCGCCGTTTGCTTGCCCGCAATTCTGGTTGGCGGATGCCATACCCTGTTTTTGTTGCGGCAGCCCGTTTGCTGGGTTGGTATGGGCCTTTCTCTGTGTCTCGCTTTTAAAGAGTCGTTTGATTCCCTTCTTTTTCCTCACCTATTCTCCTAAAAACAGTGTCTGACGTGCGCGGTGTGTTCGCTGTCTGGTGCCTGCGTTGGTTTGTTGGCGACCTGGACTTTTTACCGAGATGAGTGACGAAAGCCAACGGGCCGGTCGGCTCGGCGTGCGGACCTTAACCAGGAAGACCGTTCGTCTGGTTCGAAGACTCACTGGCAGGACGAATTCTGGCAAGAAGGGCCGTATTTCAGTTGACCCTGAAGTCTGGAGGTCCAGAGAGCAGCCGAAGCTCGTCTCTGGGAGCGACTCCTGGTTCACGCTTGCGTCGCCCGCCGTCTGCGACGCTTCGTTCGGGGACTTCTGGGCCGAAGGCAAGCGAGCGCACGATACACAGGCGCCTGAGCATGGCCAGCTCCAAAGCGGGCTGTTTGGGATGCTCCCCAGGGAGATACGGGAGATGATCTACCAGGAGCTCTGGCGCGATGCCGGGATGGGCCAGCACATCATACGCACGGAGGCCGGGTATGCCCACACCCGCTGTTTGCTCCACCGAGCCGGAGACCCGGAAGAGAAGCGCGAGGGTGGCGAGCCGTGGGAGTCGATGTGGATGGTGCCAGATGCCCGGGGGACGGTGCCTCTGTGGTACAAGCGGGAGATGTCGACGTGGTGCGATCACTGGAAGTGCGAAGAGGCCAGGGAGGAGGACGAGATATGGAAAGACATCGCGAAGGGGTGTCGTTGCGTCAAGGTTGACACCTGGACAGCGTTTCTGCCGATGATGTTGACGTGCAAGCGGATGTAAGTGATTCCTGGTCTAGTGCTCCATCATGTGTCGGTGATGGCAGCCTTCCAACGTGCTCCAGGGCCTAACTAGCTTGAACAGGTATCACGAATGCGCAGCCTCGATTTACAAATCCCTCACGTTCACAATAACCGACATCACCCTCGCCACAGACATCATCAGGGCTCGGAACCTCTTTGGAACACGGCACCGAAGCCCGGCCCATCCCTTCCGCCGCATCAACCTCTCCTTCCGACGGCACATCTACGAAGGCAGGACCTTTGAACAATGGGTGGAATCCTGGAGCAAGATCCTCCGCCTCCTCGACACGCCAGACCTGAAGTCGGTGCGCCTCTGGCTGGACAGCGACGTCTTCTACGAGCGGCAGTGGCTCTCCGTGACGTCCAACGTCCTCCGCCGGATCCCGGAGGCGCTGACCCACAAAGTCGCCGTCAGCCTCCCGCCGGACGGGCATCGGGACCGGGTGGTGGGGGCCGCGTGGCTGAGCGATCTGGAGCAGATCCCGCTGGTCCCTTCCCGGGGCACAGCTGACGCGGAGGAGGAGGGGGCGAAGTGTTTCGGGGTGAGACGGCTGCGGACGTGAGTTTCGTTGCGGGGTTGGATGAGTCTGGAACCCCCTCCCCGGCGGGAACTAAGAGGGCAGCATGTGAGGGGCATGTGATCATCGGGCCCGATAGGTTGGGAGAGCTTGCTTCAAGGTTGTGATGGGACGACGGGACACCCGTCGATTGCTGGGGCGAAGCGCGAGAAGGGCCTGGAATTTGGGGGTCTGGAGCCAATCAACTTGTTCACTCGCCAACTACGCTGACTGCGATGATCCTGTCATGAAGCTCTGCCATCTCCCACCATCACGAAATCCTGCGCACGCTCAAAGCCGGCGGAGGGATCCCGGTTGGACGCGTGCCCACCACCTTTCGGCAAACATGTATTTGACATGGCACGATTTTCAGACGCACCTTTCTCGCGTGGCGGCGGTAAGAGCGAAAGTCACGGGTGGGAAGCTCTGCTGTGCCTGGCATGTTATCCTTCTGAGGCTGCACGTAAGCTTAACTTCAACCACGTTGCGCCGTACACTGGGGCCATTAAGGTGCCGCATCGCCGTATCGGCTCCGGTGCGTCTTCGGTCTTTCTTCATGTGGTGTTAGACGTCGTCAGCCTGCGGAGCTTACGATATTGCGCCCTGCTGGCGTGGGCTGAACCTTGGAAAAGGCTTGTAAGTCAATGGCGACCTCGCGGGGAATTACTCGGGCGGGCGCGCACCCGGATGACTGTTCACGAGTATCCTCTTTCTTTCTTGGCTTGTGGTTCAGTTGATAGTACTGTCGTGACAACGGAAGCAGGCGGGAATGTGTTGTGTCGTGCTCATCATGCGAGAGTCATGTTGCTACCGGATACCGCGGCCCAAAGTCTAAACATGTTGTCTCTTCTATTAGAGTCTGGGGGGGCATGGGAGTTTAGGAGTGTTTCCTCCGGAAATGACGGCTTTTGGTGGTAAATTGAAGCAATCGTGAAGACCGAGGGCGGATCGACACAAAAAAGCAATCAATTGATAGATTAAGAGACTGGCAACTCAACAAGAACGGAGGGGTCCCGGGCCCCCGGAGCGACTCAAGGATGATGTGATGACCAAGGGGACTTCCGGAGGTTCCTTTCCAGAAGCCCACAAACGCCCGCCGATATTCCATGAGGCCCCCGGCCGAAACGGGATCAAATGGGGCCACTTTGGACGGGACCTGAATAATCCCCGCTGTCACCTCCACGCTGCAAGCATCGTGCCATTTCTTTCTCTCCGTGTCTCATTCCACGCTGTTCCATTGTCACTCTGCGAAAGAGTAAGAGACCCCCCCCTAACCCAAAACTCCCTCAAGCATGCCCGAAGAAGAGAGAAGCTTGGCTTCTTCGGCTCACGGCCGAGAGAGGTGGGAAGGAGAAAACGGGGGCTCCATGCACGACCACGCCCAGCATAGCGGATCCCCCCAACCCGGAGGGACCCAGCTCTCGCCGGAGTGGGACACGATAAGTGCAATGAGATCGAAATCTAGATAGCTCATCGGCGGTTCTGCTCGTTGATTCTCGCGCGAGTCCCGGAAGCTTGCGAGAGGCAGAGAGAGAGAGAGGAGGCTCTGCCGGGGGCCCGGGAGATGGTCCTCGTTCGGTCCCCCTAGCGTCGCATATCGTACGTCTCTTTTTCAAATCTCTAGCTTCGACACAGCGTCAAACGGAGGGGCGGCGCCGGGTCTGGAGCTTGCATTAGCACGCCCAGAAAGCCCTCGAAAGTCCCATGTGCCATCTGCCGGCTTTCTTAGTCTTTTGCACCTCCAGAAATCAAGTTTTCCATGTTCCGGAACAGCGAGGGGGGGGGGGGGGGGGGT